>PVJH01005714.1:0-109064 GCA_004026705.1 Nesogale talazaci | reverse complement strand
AACTCAATATCAAAGCAAAGATGTCTCTTATTAATCTTTCCCCCTTTCACAAGGCCCAGACAAGTCAAATCACCGACAAAGCATAAATCAAAAGAAATGTGTAATTACAAAGCTCAAATGCCACAAACTGAATGATGTGGAAAATGAGAGGGCTTCCCCAGCATCAGACCTATTATCTTAAATTGGCCCTCTCCTTTGTTGTGGATGGTCTGGGAGACAGAGCTGACATGATGCTTGTGGTAATGCTTCCAGAGTCAGCATCAGTGGCCTGGTTGGCTCCTGCAGCTTCTGTGTCTATAATAAAGGAGGCAATAAAACCCCATGCCAAGTACCTAAAGACAGGGAATAATGTATGAACATACTGTCCTTTTGTTATCAAAGTGATTGATATTGTTCACTCCCTTTTCTCTGAAAAATAAAAGCCCTTGTCTAAATATCCGCTGATACCATTGGGTTATAAATATTATCAAAAAGTCCTTACAGCTGACTGAAATTAACAAACTTCTCAGGACCAACTAATGAGCCCCATGTTTTTCATTTCCAAAGGACACAGCCAACCTCTTGTGAAAGCTAAAGTGGATCACTACTTAATGATATGGATTAGGAAAGAGATTGGGTTCTTTAATGACTACATTCCAAGCTGAGATAATTTTGAAGGATTTCCCCAGAACACACCTGGGGACTCAATCACACACTATACCAAATTAAATTTAAACTTGGGACATAATATAATAGCTCTCTATCATTATCAATTTCATCCCCTCTTGCAAGAATAGTGTTTTCCAGTCTCACTTCTTCCCTTGCAGCACTCAGCAATTGACCAACTCAGACTAGACACAGGAGCAAGTGTACACCAGACACAGTGACCTCGGGTTAAGCCCAAGAACAAAGAACACTGGGACAGAGGGCTCAAACCTGAGAAACCAGCTGCCTGGTCCATGCACACCATCCCATAATAAGTGATGATACTCCACCCAGAAATCAAGCACAATTACCATAGCCCCACCGAAGTGTCTTTTGCCTCCAGTTCTTTCCTCTATTTCCTTTTACTTTCCTCCTGTCCCACTATTATGTTTGACCTTCAATTCTTCTTGGCTGCATTGCCCTTGATTGAACCCCACCAGGCATCCTACACCCTCCTCACCATAGATTTTAGATTTCTTCTTGTTCCCTTGTCGCAGGGGTTTGTTGGCTCCCCCCTTCCTCCATCTCCTCCTTTCCGTTGTACTCTTGAAACTGTCTGTCCTGTTGTTTTCTCCTCAGGATAGTTTACACTGCCTATCTTATGTAGAGATGAAAATGAAGAAGAAAAGAGCCTATAAATAGTTCCAGATCTGTCTCTTGACCCTTATGTATGTTTTTTGATTGAGTCTGATGAGAAGCCAAGCCCTGCCTTCTAGGTCTGAAGTCTACTTTCGGGATTCCTTGGAGCCAGTTCAATCATATTAAAGAGTAGTACCGTCACCTCAACAAGAACAAAGAAGAACATTTCTTCTTTCTTATACTCATAGTTATGTTTCCCATTTCCCCTAAGAAATGATCAATGCAGTCACTGTCTCTATGGCTCTACTTATTCTGGCTTTCATATACAGAAAAACATACAAAAATCAAAAAAATCCAATATTAGCTAAGGAAAAGAGAGTAAGACTTCAATATAAAAGCAGAAAGATTTGACCAAATAAAAAGTGGTTCAAAAGGGGAGATCACGTTATAAAGTGTTAGTTTTTAACCTCACTGCATCAGCAATAATCTGCTTTTCATTGCACTCTGCATGATAACAAGGTTATTCACATCTCTGGTGTGGTAGTTACATACTCTGTTGTCAATTTGAGATTAAGAGTGAAGGGGTGTCTCAGGAGCAAGGCTGGGCTTCCTACTCGCACCAGGGCAGTGATGCCACACACACACACAAAAAAAGAGTGAAGGGGTGATGTTTAGCCTGTCAATCGGGTCTCAGCTTGATGACTTTATTTGGAAGCACTAAGAGGATAAGTAACTGACTCGAGACAGGACATGCGCTCACTTCCTGTGAGACATTGCTGGAGATACATGGAACTATGCCAGAACCCTGGAGCTGAAAGAGGTGCTGAGATGCTTTTACCACCATTGGATCCACAAGACTTGCCACCCACTGGCCAGGGATCTTCCTGCTTTTGGCATCATTGCCTGTGTTTCATGAGTCTAAAGAGGAATCTATAGATTGGTACTGGAAATATGGGTTAATATTGGACTTATAGACTTGATCTGGACTGGGCTGGAATTTTTTCTCAATATCCAATTGCTCTTATAGATAAAACTCTTTCTTATACACATATGAGTGTCTATGAATTTGTTTCTCTTCCCAGACTAACACACCTGGTCTATGGTCAGAGGGAATTCAATGGGAGTTTAATCCATGTTTGGATCCTGTAAATGGATCTTGGCCTTCCACTGTCATTTATAGCCTTCTATAAAGTGGGTGTTCACAATTTAAGCTATGATACTCTTCCATACTTCAGATTTGGATTGGATTGTTCATAATCCTTGGATTATACAGGCAAAAAAGGTGTTCAAAGAGGAGAACTAAGGAATAGAACTTGACAAATGTCTCTGAGAACTCATTGATTTGTTCTTTTCATTGTCTTCTCAGAGAAAACAGTTCTTCCTAATTTGAGTCTATCATCATGGGAAGTATTTTTCCTGCGGATTAAAATGAAGGGAGAAAGTGAAGATCTGTTCAGCAAAAAGCAACTTCATATAGGGACATTCACAAAGGTTTCTGAGAACTGTGAAATGTACCCAAGGATTAAAAAAAAGAACAACATAGAAACATAGTGACCATAAGACCATAAGTGGAAAAGACATTTAGACCACTTGTTACTAGTTGCCCAAGCAGATCATCAGGCCCATCTTCTAAGGTGCTTTTGAGGGATTTGAACCTCTGAACTTTTGGCTAATATTCAAGGGCTTAGCCACTTGTAGCACCCAGCAAATAGTCTTGTTGACCATAAACTTGCTTAAACTATCGCTTATATGCAGAGAATTTAACATCAGGTAATTTACTTTGCTTCCTGACAGAGATAACTCCAAATCTTCAGAATTTCCTGCATAATTAAGTTACTTTCATTAGATATACTCCTCATGTACCAACTATCTTGTAATCTGACATTTCATACTTACTAAAGTAGCAAAAGTCTGCTGACTATTTTTCACCTTGACCATGTATGTCTGGCAATCACAAAGGCATAGTGTGAAGTAAGAAAACACTGGCAGTGATTCTGAAGGTTATGTGTCTATTTGGCAGGGCCATGATTCTCATTAGTTTTAAAATTATGTAATGATGAAATTTGACAGTTATTTAATGATGGCATTTGATAATTTGATGGGATCTTCCTCCATGTAACAATAGCACTCATTTTTGCATAGTGAGCTGGCTAATTGCATCAATTAGTGCTGAGGAGGGGGCATATTTGAAAACTTTCAAATGTTATATATTTATGAAAATGTTTGGTGGGTGGCCAGGCCAAAGAGACCACCTAGTAACCTGATGTTAACTAATCTCTGAAAAGGAACATGGCTTTCAATCCATCATGTAAAGACCAGACAATTTTTAATCTACTTGATTTCCTTTCTGTTTTTCTTTCTGATACAATTCTCCTTGTTTGCATACTGATTGGCTGTACAAATAAACCCTACATACTTTAATTTCTTTGAGCTATTTTTGAGAAAAGAAACTAACAAAATGTGAAACTTTTCCATTTCTATTATGCCAATGGTCATTTGGCATCAGAGATGACTTTGTGCTCACACAACTTATTACCCAGAGCAGTGAAAGCACACTGTTCTGAATCACACTGACAGGTACATTCTCAACAGCTGTCCCTAATGTTGCTCAAGCTTCCTGAAATTCTCTGCCTTTCTATCTGACTTTGCCCGCCCCTGATTCACTTGATAAAAATTAATGGATTAAACATATTTCTAACATAAATTCCATTACTTTCTGTTGGCCGGTCCTTCCTATCCTCCCTCCATTTGGATCTGTTAGAAAACTACTTCCCATGATGATAGAGTCAAATTGGAAAGAACTGCTTTCTCTGAAAAGAGAAAGAAAAGTCAAATAAATCAATGAGTTCTCTGAGACTGCCAGAGGAAAGTCACTCATGGGCACAATGACTCCTCTGTCAATTCACCACCAACTCCAGGGGCGGTTTTCAATCCTCTGACGTGGGGAGTCATTAGAATCTGTCTTTGTTAGGCACTCTGGTGGCATAGTGGTTATGCTTCGGGCTGCTAACCTTGAGGCCAGCAGTTGGAAACCACCAGCAGCTGTGCAGGAGAAAGGCAGGGATCTCTACTCCCTGTAACTAGGAGCCCTAGTGGCATAGTACTTACTAGATGGCCTTCAATAGCCAAGCTCGGCAATTCAAAATCATTGGCCACCTGCTCAGTGGGAGCTAGATGGGGCTTTCTTCTGAAAGCATTCGCAGTCTTGGAAAGGCACAAGAAATAGCTCTTCCCTGCCCTATAGAGTCACTGTGAGTCCACTTTGACTCAATGGCAGTGAGTTTGGCTTTCGAGTTTTCTGATTTTGTTGGACACTCTTGGTTCGAAACGTCATCCTGGTTGGCTACCCTCTCCTCCTTTCCACTTCCTTCCCCAGCTTCCTCTGCAGGCTCCTGGTATTCTACCTCATTAATCAGCAATGGTGATCCAAAGCGCTCTCTGCAATCCCTTTCTAGGTAGATGTCATTCAGAACCGACTGGATGGCAGTGGGTTGGGTTTCGGTGACGCCATGGAAGACAGTGCTGGTGTTCTGCTTCTGGAAAGAAGCATAGAACTTAGAAAGCTTCATAGATGAAGCAGTTCTAATCTGTGTCAAACGGGGTTGTCATTGAGTCGAGTCCAGCTCTGACTCCACGGTAAGAAATTTAATATTTTGTGCTTTTAGCAGCGATGTTCTGGAAAATAATATTGTAACCAAAGGAACAACAAACTCAATAATGATGTGCACAAATGTCACAGGCTGGTGGTGGAAAGAAGATATATTTTTGAAAATGCTATTCCCCAGAAATGGCATCATGATATCTATTACAGCTGCGCTTCCAGATGGCCCAATAACAAAGCCTGGGAGCTGAGGATTTCTGAAGGCTGGCTGGCAGCCAGCAGGAGTCAGAGCTTACGGAGTTGGGATCACGCTCTAGTCCTGGTCTTATGATTTTTGACTTCCCCAACACCCTCCTACTTCTCCTACCATATCTCTAAATCTAAAACAGTCAGTGGTGAGCTTGTAGGACTCCAACTATGGTAATTAGGGAATAAATTGTTCCCTTTCATGTTGTCTTGGCCCACAATTACCTTGTGGCAGCCAGATCTTCAGAACAGGTTTTGTGAATATCAGGGGACAGTTGAGGTCTTATTCATTCACCTGTGGGGAGATTAATACTTTTCACACTTCAGGGCTGGGAGGCGGAAGCCCTCAAAAAGAGTGTAATGAAGCAGAACTCAGTGGCTCCCTAAGCATGAGTGAAATTTTTATGATGCCCTCCTGAACTAATGAACTCTTTATAAGTATGTAATAGAAGTCCCTCTAGCTAATCCAAGAGAAAAGGGGGCATTTAATAAGCCAATGAAGAGTTTTCATTTGTTTTGTTCTTCATATTTCACTGACCAGGAGGGGGATGCAAGACTTCAGGAAGGGTGGGGACCTGGAATAGGAAGCCATTCTTGATCACCAGCTCTTTACCCATGCCTCCTCCATTCTCATCTCTTCTTCCTCCTCTTCTCACTCCCGAGACTGACTTTCTCTGCTGCTTCTCCCCACATAGCACACAACTAACTACCCACCGAAATTCCTTATCTATGAGATCCCATTACCTGCAAAAAAGAAGTGAAAACTTCTCTATCCCCAGTAGGTGATTTCAGGGAGACTGAAATTGATGGATGCAGCTTGGGCCAGGTGTCTAGCTTCGATTTAGCCTGCAAGGCATCATTCCGTCATACAATGGAAAAGCCTGTGCTGTCTCAGATTGAACTTCGCTGGGAGCAGAATGAGAATCTAAAGTATGAGCACCCACCTCTTTAGGAGGAAGCTGGAAGAACATATCATTCAACCTCACCCTCCTGCGGGTGCTTTTGATTTGCCCTCTTGTCAAGTCAGAGGCCCAGGGAGCTGAGTGAGTTCTTGCTAGGTCAGTCTTATAGGAGACCAAGCAGAATAGAGAAGGGCAGTGAGCGAATCTTGTTTTAGGGGAAAAGGAAACCCCCAATCCAAACATGTTCTATAAAGAACCATTTATTAAATGCTAAACAGAACCAAGGTGACTCATCCAAGAGAGGAAGATCATCCACATGAGGGCATAATGGTGTCCATGGATTCACAGGCATGTAGCTACTGAAATAGGACATGGGGAACAAAGGAAACTGTCTTAAAATCATGATTAGCAGTAGATCAATTCATCACAGTTACTGGTACATACACACACACAGAGACACATTGTTGCAGATTAGAAAAGTTTACAAGATAGGTTCAGGGCCCTCTGACCACATTGGTCAGGGTATGAATCATGACCAAGGGACCATATTATCCTTATTCTCCCCAGGGGCACAAAAAGGCAAATGCATTGAGTAAAGGCAAAGCTTTTTACTTTTGTCAGTCAATGGAGGCTGAATCTATGTGGAGACTCAAAATGGACTGGGGGCTCTCACCCAAAACCACAGCTTTCTGCAAAGCTAGTTCTCAGTGTTTAAGCTCCAGTACAATTCTAAAGGAGCACAAAGAAGTCACAACTCATGGGTGTCTCAGTGGAATCTTGTTCTCTACAGACACTAAAAAGATCGGTGCAGAACAGGGGGGATATTCCATTTTTGTTATTGTAAGTGATGACAGCATTGAGGCATGCCCAGTTTCAAAACTGTTATTCAGTAGACTTAACCAAGCTTATGAAGCCAGGGGTCAGAAATGTCAACACATTGTTAAACAAATGGCAGGCATGTTGAGATTTGCATAAATTGGGTCCAGGTTGGCATAAAAAATATTATAGTTCGAGCGTTGGATGCAGTATGTTTATATTACACTGCGTGTAAGTGATCATGCCCTATATGTGGAACTACACCCTGTGTGAGTAATTAGCGACATGGCGGTCAAGTTGATTCTGAATTAGTGACGCTGTAGGACCAAGTGGAATTGTTCCTTAGGAACAATCCAAGACTGTAAATCTTTTTGTTGGTTTTTTTTTTGTGGGTATCACTACCCCCTGGTGGGAGTAGGAGGGCCAGCCTTGCTCTTGAAGAGCTGCTGCTGGATTTGGACTGCCAACCCTGTGGGCCACAGTCCCGCACACAGCCACTACGCCACTAGGGCTCAGCCCGACTGTAAATCTTTATGGAAGCAGACAGACTTCTCTTTCTCCTGGTGGGTTTGAACAGCTTACCTTGCAGTTAGCATCCCAGTGTTGAATCCAGTGCTCTACGAGGGTCATTTGTATGAGTAATCAGGAAAACTGATATTGGAACAGTGATCTTGACTTTTGTTCTTCTTCCTATCTCCTTGTGTTGCCTCCAGAAGTCACTGTCTATGGCATAATTGAAACCCCTATTTCATTGATCCAGTCTCCACCTATAGATTTGTAGAAATCATTCTTCACACATCACTTCCACCCAAAGCCTCATATAAATTCCGCAGCAAATAACAAGAAATAAGTTGTTTATATGTAAACTTCTTATTGTTGATCTAACAGATTACCACAAACTTAGTATCAAAGCAACATCAACTTGTTATCTTAACATTCTGAGGTCAGAAGTCTAAAATAGGTTGGCAGGGCTGAGATTCTTCAGCAGTCATTTAGGAGAATCCAGCATTGAGAGACCATCTGCATTTTCTGGTGTTCTTTCAACCTTCTCTCTCTTTCAACCACTACTTCTGCCATCCTTTCTTTTCTCTAACTCTGGCCTGCCTGCTAATCTCTCTTAAGGACTTCTGTTGTTAGAGTGGTCTCACTCCCAATAATTCAGGAGAAGCTCCCCACCTCAGAATCTTCCACTTGATTACCAACTGCAAAGTTCCTTTTGCTGTGTAAGGTTCTGGGGATAAGCACATGGATTACTTGGGGGAGATTATTATTCTGTGTACCACCTCATTCTTAGCTCACTCCTATGACACTACAATGTATGAACATCATAAATTAATTGATAAAGAGGGTCTCTATCATTCTACCCATTTTCAAGTGGGGGTAGACACTCTGCTTTATCCCACCGCCAATGCCCCTACAGTGTTCAAGGAAGGATCTAAGCTCTCCCACTGGCACTAATTTGGAGAAAATGCAGTGAGGTCAAAGAGCAACAGCTCCCAGCAACTCTCCGAGGTTCTTGGCTTTTGGATGTGGACAGAATTAGATGCTACTGCAGAAGCTGTTGAAACAGAGGCCTCTTTGGGCTAACTGCTAACAGGAATTCTAAATAGTTCTTGAGATATTTTGTGTGTGTGTGTGTGGGGTGCATCACTGCCCAGGTGGGAGTAGGAAGCCCAGTCTTGCTCCTGGAGAGCTGCTGCTGGATTTGAACTGTCAACCCTTTGGGCTGCAGTCCCACACACAACCATTGCGCCACCAGGGCTCAGCCAGTTTTTAGAAAATTTTAAATCATCCTATTGAGGACTTTTACAGCTCTTATTACAATTGAAAAAAAAACTTCTCAAAAAGGATTCTGAGAAGTAAAAATGAAGATTAGGAAATAACTACATAAATTCAAGGATTAACTTGTTACTTTAGGGCTGTTAGAGTCTAGGAGGACTTGGTGCTTCATTAATACTTGGCTTGATCAATTTTAGTTTTATCCCAGACTGCTGTTTATCTGATCAAGATATCATATGTTTCCAAGATTCACAGAGGGCCCATTATATCTAAAGTATGTATAAGCAACAAAAAAATAACCCTAAATGAGTGGCATGGAATCAAAAACATCATATGTTCCTGAGTAGAACTATGCTTCATAGGACTTTTTTTTTTTGCATTGGCTCGTTTTATTTATTTATTTTCAATCTTTTTATTGGGGGCTCATACAATTCTTATCATAATCCATCCATAAGTCCATTGTGCGTCAAGCACATCTGAACATCCGCTGCCCTCATCAGTCTTAAAACATTTTTGTTCTATCTAAGTTCTTCTCTTTTTTTCTTCCCTCCTACCCCCAAAAAACCCTTGATAATTTATAAATTATTATTACTTTGTCATACCTTACACTGTCTGATGTCTCCCTCCACCCACTTCCCCATTGTTCATACCCCAGGGAGGAGGTTATATGTAGATCCTTATAATCAGTTCCCCTTTTCTACGCCACTTTCCCTCCACCCTCCTAGTATTACCACTCTCATCACTGATCCTGAAAGGATCATCTGTCCTGGATTCCCTATGTTTCCAGCTCCTATCTGTACCAATGTACATCCTCTGGTCTAGCTGGATTTGTAAAGTAGAATTGGGATCATGATAGTGGGAATGAGGAAGCATTGAAGGACTAGGGGAAAGTTGTATGTTTCATCATTGCTACACTGTACCCTAACTAGTTTGTCTTCTGTGATCCTTCTGTAAGAAGTTTGTTACCTACAGATGGACTTTGGGTCCCCAACCTGTACTCCCCCTCATTTCTAATAATGAAATTTTTAGTTCCTTGATGCCTGATACCTGATCTCTTTGACACCTCATGGTTACACAGACTGATGTGCTTCTTCCATGTGGACTCTGTTGCTTCTGAGCTAGCTGGCCGCTTGTTTATGTTTAAGCCTTTAAGACCCCAGACGCTATATCTTTTGATAGCCTGTCACATTAGTTTTCTTCACCACATTTGCTTATGTATACATCTGTCTTCAGTGATCTCAACAGAAAGGTGAGCACAATGATATGATTTCATGTTCTTTGATGCCTGATTCCTGATCTCTTTGACACCTTGTGGTCACAGAAGCTGGTGTGTTTATTTCATGTGGACTTTGTTGCCTCTGAGTTAGATGACTGGTCATTTACCTTAGTCTTTAAGACCCCAGACACTATATCTTTTGATAGCTGGGCACCATCAGCTTTCTTCACCACCAAGGCATATGCACAGTTTTGTCTTTAGTGATCATGTCGGGAAGGTGAATGCCATAGAATTGCAACTTAATAAGGCAAAGTGTTCTGCATTGAGGAAGTACTTGAGTGGAGGCCCCGTGTCCATCTGCTGCCTTAATACTGAGCCTATAAATATGTGCACATAATTCTATTTCCTCTTCATCACATATAAATATATTTACCTATGTAAATGTCTACATTTAGACCTCTATAAATGCTCCTTGCCTCCTATTTTCTACCTCTATTTCCTTTTACTTCCCTCTTGTCCCACTATCATGCTCAGCCTTCATGTGGGTTTCAGTCATTCCTCTCGGTTACTCTACCCTTGATAAATCCCTACCAGGCTTCTCACTCCCTCCTTGCCACTGATTTTGGATCACTTGTTGTTCCCTTGCCGCTGAGTTGGTCAACACCACCTACTTTCCACTACCTCCCCTTCTCCCATATCCCCTCCCTCCCCAAATCATCAATCTTGTCATTTTCCCCTCCAGACTGGTCATCCAGCTTATATAGATAGACCTGCAGAGACGATACTATGTACAAAAAAACAAGCCATAGCAAGAGCTTCCTAGGTCTTTTTTTGGTGATGCCACTGGGTGGGTTCAAACTGCCAACCTTTAGGTTAAGTGTGGTTGTCGTTGTTTTTGAGGGCCAAGTTGGTAAACCTATAGATAACAGAATGAAGCACCTCCTGGTCCTCACAATTGTGGGGTTAGTTGCCAAATGCAAATGATCTTCTCAACTCAGGGCTCTCAGAATATGTATTCTCTGCTACCATCAAGTCTGTTCCTAATCCTAATAATCCTATGTGCAGAGAACTGTGTTATATGCTATGGCTTAACCTTGGAAGTCACATACTTCCAAGACCGTCACAAACTCACCGAGTCAAGGAAGGGAACACAGACGTCTCTTCGTATTATGTGACTTTCACATGCTATCAGGAGGTGCGGTCTATGCTCCTTTCCCTAGAAACTGGGTGAGTTTGTGACTTTGAGGGAAGTATGTGACTTCCAAGGTTAGAACATCGCATATAATAGTTCTGCTAAGTTATGCTTTTAGGTTATTAACTCTTGGAACCCAGTCATTGTGATGGTAAGAAGTTTTACACAGTCACATGGAAAGGCCATATGTCATTCAGTAACAAACCACAGGAAGATGTCATATGTCAGTGTCTTAGCCAATAGTCAAGATGGGTCATCAGTCAACAGCCTCACATGAGCAATTCTACAGATGATTTCAGTCCTAAATTGTCAAGTCTTCTCAGCTGGGGTCCAGTGCAAACTGTGCTCACTGCCTTTCTTATCTGTGTCCCAGGGTCTATAATCATAATAAAGTGGTTATTGTTTTATGCCTCTAGGTTTAGCAAGGTTGTTGTCAATGTATAACTGTTGAAAGACTGCAGATATTCTGGCCTATGAACACAACAATCCTAACAGAAGCCAGAATCTGGCTATTCCCCTCCCCCCACCCCCGATTGTTTCTTGAGACTGAGATCTCATCCTCATTAATCTAATGCAGGGCTGGCCTTGCTTTAATGAGATTCACTTTTTCCATTCCATTCTTGTAGCCAGAGTTCAATGCTCTATTCATTTTTATGAAACCTCAAAGAATCCAGAAATTTCTTTTCAAATCCAAGTTGAGAGGACAGCTTTATTACACTTCTTTTTGTAAAGTACGGCCAATGAGGCAATGAAGCCAGATAGCAACTCTCTTTTTAGAAGATGACATGGAGAGAGGCTGGGCAAAACCAGACAACGAAGCCTAAAAGGAGGTCGCAATGGCAGACCATCGTGGTGGGGAGGATGTTATTATCAGTTTTGCTTCTCTGAAGTTGCCCCCCCATCAGGGATGGTTTCTAATCTATTTTGCCAATTTAAATCCACCTTGGACCCTTGGCTCACCCTTAAAAAAAAACCTATGTACTTAGATTTCATGGAATCAATTGTTTCCTAGTCAAATATGTGCTAAGATCAGATACATGAAGGGAGTTATTCATTCAGTCACTCAACAAATTTTTGTGTGGGCTTTCCGGATGAGAGGGGTGATAAGGAGGGATGATGAATGATCTGGACATTTCAGGAGGGACAGACTTAATCTACCTAAACATAAACTAAGTGGTGTGTTATTAATTAAGTACTCCACCTGCTGTCCTCAAGGACTTGGCTCATTCTTTCGTGTAAATATTTAAATTTATCTTGTGCTTTTTGAAATTTTTTCAAGGAATGTGAAGTTGAGAACTAACTGCTTTACTTAATCATGCCTCTTGAATGATTATTTCTGTATGTAAGGTGTCCATTCTCTTTGAGAGGAGGACTAGTGGCACAGCAGTGAAGTGTTTGGCTGCTAAAGGAAAGGGCTATGGTTTGAGCCCTTGAGCCATCATGCAGGCAAACAATGTGGCAGTCTTCCTCAATAAAGATACATTGCCTTAGAAAACCCATTGGGAGCAGCTCTTCTCTGCCCTACTGAGGTGGCATTAGTCTGCATTGACATGATGGCAATTGGTATGATTTTTTATGTCAGCTTCTTATTCATTATAACATCACTGATTTTTTTATGCCTAGTTTAAGAAAGCCAAGTCCAGCTTGTACGTGCGGCTGGATGATGACTGGTTGGTTTTCATAAACTTTTATTAATACTTGACTTCACTTAAAAACACAAATGTTTAGAAAATGATGATGGCAGATATGCTTGATACAATTGATGTATAAAATATGATAAGAGCTGTCTGACTTCCCTCCCACCCCCAATAAGATGATTAAAAAGCAAAAACAAAGCATGGATGATGGAAATTTTCTTAGATCTTCCAACCCAGAGAATTGATATTCTCCACCTCTTCCTCACCAGCCTCCCACTGCAAAAACATTTTCAAATAGAGTGGTCTTTGCTGGCCTTGCCCTTCTTGAACTGCTCCTGCAATTAGCAAGAAAAGGGCAACAACCTGAGAGGCAAGCTGCAGACTAGAGTCATTAAACACGCCTCCTCCTAACCGCTGACATCCCTGTGAATGCTGCAAGTTGTGTTTCATCACTCTGGTCCACACAGGGGTCATCATTTCAGAAAGATCCACTCATAGTTGATAGCCTCATTTAAGGAAGCAGAGGCAGATATGAGTTAACTAACGTGCCCAATGAACCCTGAGTAATAATGTCAGGAATTGAACTGCAAACTCTGCTTCCAGAGTCCCTGCAATTAACCATGACATTAAGTTGTGTTTGGGTTTATATTCCTCTTTATTAAACAAAACAGCATTTCTAAGAAGGACACACTGTGGGTGCACTTGGTGCTTGTTCTGAGCTCACGTGCTCCCCAATCAATGGTTGGAAGGCATCATGCTGTCTTTTTGTAGTTAATTTTGACCCAAGGAACACTGGGACATATTGTTTTGAAGAGTCTGACCTTGAGGAAAAAACATGTTGATGACTAGCAAAAGCAGGGTCTAGTTTGCACAACATTTTTTAGTGAAGCAGTCAGCTTTCAGCTGCCAGGTTTCTGCAACAGAACTTGGAGTGGTGTTCATGCCAGAAATATGAGCAGAGGGAGGGGTGTGGCTAACTTCTCACGAAAGTTTGAGACAGACTGTGACGGCTTATGTGGTCACTTGCATGCATCCTACATTCCATTATATCTCTCTTTATAACTTATTTACAACTTGGATGTTATACATTTATTACTAGGGCCAAAGGAGAAGGCTAATATAATTGCAGAATAAATTTAGTTAAATTCTGTGGTTTCTCTAGGATTTCCTTAAAAAGATCTACCACATCCCTGCCATCAGCAAACACACACATAATGCAACAGTGTGTTTGGGTAGGAAGGAAATACAATATTTGTGTGTTTGGAGCTTCTAGCTTGTTGTACGCTCTTATGCCAATGTAGACTGTGTGCTCATCACTTCCGCTGGTACCAAATCAAGTATATGTGGATGAACTCCCCTCCTCCGTTTTCCTTGACCTCAGGGCTCCTCCACATGGCCTTTCTCTTCCCATGATAGTCCATACTCTCAATTGTCTCCACTGAGCCTTGCTCTCCAGCAGCATAGCTTGGCTACTTCATGGTGAACCTGGGCTCCAAAGGGCATATTGCCAGAGACTAAAACTCTTTGTGGCCCAGCCTTGGAAGCTATGATTTATCCCGTCCATTGTCTTCCTGATGGTCAAGGCAATCACAAGATCATTCCAGTTTCTGGAACAGGGGAATTAGACTCTACTTCCTGAAAGTAAGATTGGGGGGAAATTATACATATATATCACATATAATTGCATTCATTTTAATATAAACTTTATTAATTTCACAAATTAGAAAAGAACATTTCAGCTTTAAGGTATGTGGTATTTATTGATTAAAAACTAAACAAAGAGGGCAGAGGGAAGAGAAAAATGATCCCAACAACTCAATGGGTTTTAACTTAACTGAAATGGAGGATGGAGGTCCATGGGTGAGGAGAGGGGCTTTGGGAGTGGGACAGGGTTAGGTTTACTGGGGGAGCTCGATTAGTGGTTTGGATTTTTGAATGCAAAATTGATGATCTGAAATGTAAAGCATGACCTAATTTACAATTTTAAAAACAAAACAATCCCTTTGGCTTCAAGTTGATTGCTACTCTGCTAGGTCTTGAGCAGAACTATCCCCAGAGGCTCCCCAACACGGTAACCCTTTATGGACACTGACTATCACATCTTTCTTCTCCAGAGTGACTGGTGGGTTATGAGTCATCAACTTTTTGGTTAGCAACTGTGTTAGTACTTTAACAGATGTGCTACCAGGGATCCATTTGTGGATTGAAAATATAGGAAGACCTAAGCTAAGGTATACCACTAAGAAATAATTCCCTCGACAGCATGATATTTTCATGTTTGTGGATAATATCTAGTCTATGGTGGTACACCATTTTGAGTTGGCATGAACAGGCAATTCCTCTTCCATCCCATCCCACTCATCACTACATTTCAGCACTCCCAGTGGGCCCTGGGATTAATCAAAACTAGATTCTTCCCTTTTCCCAAGTACTTCATGCTACTGAAAGCTTGGCAGGGCCCAAAGAACATTTCTTGCTGAATTGTGACACAATGTCCTTGAATGGCCCATCCTTCCCTGACCCTTTGTTCAGGGCTGAACACTGGGCACCTGCCTCCTGGCACAAGATCTGCTGCAGCTCTGCCAGGAATGACTATTTGGCTGATCCCTGGGCCTTGGTTATCTCTGGGGGCATGTCTATATGACGTAACATTTGTCAAAGTTCTTCACTTGTTTTTATAGATAACCAAATCATCAGATGTTTTCTCTGGCAGCTTTATAGTCATTATAAGTGATACAAGAAAGGCACTCTGGTGGCATAGTGGGCAATGCACTTGGATGTTAATCAGAAGGTCAGAGTTTGAATCCATCAGCCCACTCTTTGGAGAAAGATGAAGCTCTCTACCCCAGTAAAGATTTAAAGTCTCAGAAACCTGAAGCGGCAGTTCTGCCCTGTCCTACAGACTCATTATGAGTTGGAATGGACTTGATGGGAGTGGGGTTTGAACTAAGAAAAAAGAACAAATTTCTAACTTTATGTTTCAGATTTTACTTTAGGATGTTCTAGTTACTGATGTTGCATTGAAAAGTACCCTAGATTCATGGTATGTATCCAAAAGACTGAAACCAGGGACTCAAACAAATAGGTGCATATCTAGGTTCAATTTAGCATCATTTATAATAGCCAAATGGTAGAAACAACTTTCCATTAATAGATAAGTCAGATGAATGTGTGTGTGCACATGTGCATGCGTGTGTATGATCATGTCCTCTGGATCTATAATCCCTGCACAAAGAACCTTCTGAAACAAGAAGATAGCTATAATATCAGAGAAACAGCAGCAGAGCCAGGATCCAGAGCATGGAACAGAATGATGGGCTTCCCAATCCATGGGGCAAGTAAAACTCAGAGCTTCTGTGCCGGAGCTGGCTTGTGAAGTGGGGTCCCTTTGGGCACTTAAATGAGGAAGTTGGGCTTGCTGACCCACAGAAGTGAATCTGCGTGCCTACTGACTGAGGCTGACTGGAGCAGAATGCCTCTGGGCAGTGAATGCAGGAAGCTGCACTTTTTAACCCACTAGAGCATCAGCTGAATGTCTTCAGGTTGTTTCTTACAAAGGAGTGATATGTCTCTTTGGAAATTTATGAGCAGCCCAGAAAGGATGTGTGTCATGTCTGGATAAACGCTTCAACCCTGAGCATTTCTTACTGACCTTGCAACCTATACATTTCCTTAATAAACCCTTCAACCAGACAAAGCGGGTGCTTAAGTACATATGGTAAAGAAAGCTGATGGTGCCTGGCTATCAAAAGTTATAGCATCTGGTGTCTTAAAGGCTTCAAGATAAACAAGTTGCCATCTAACTGAGAATCAACAAAGCCAAAATAGAAAAAGCACACCAGCCTGTGTGATCATGAGATGTCAAAGAGATCAGGTATCAGCCATCAAAGAAATAAAAATTATATCATTGTGAATGAAGGGAAGGTGGAGTAGGACCCAAAGCCCATCTATAGGCAACTGGACACCCCCTTACAGAAGGGTCATGGAGAGGGGAGGAGCCAGACAGGGTGTAGTGTAGCAATGATGATACATACAGCTTTCCTCTAGTTCTTTAATACTTCCTTACCTCCATGATCATGATCCCAATTCTACTTTAAAAATCTGGCTATACCTGAGGATGTACACTGGTACAGATAAGAACTTGAAACACAGGGAATCCAGGACAGATAAACCCCTCGGTACCAATAGTAACAGTTGCGATACCAGAAGAATAAAGAGAAAGTGGGGGGAGAGAAGGGGAACTGATCGCAAGGATGTACATATAAGCCCCTCTCTGGGGGGTGGACAACAGAAAAGTGGGTCAAGTGAGACATCTGACAGTGTGAGACTTAACAAAATAATAATAATTTCTAAATTATCAATGATTCATCAGAAAGGGAGGAGAAGAGGGAGAGGAAAAGGAGGAACTGATACCAAAGGTTCAGTAGAAAGCAAATATTTGAGAATGTTGATGGCAGCACCTGTACAAATGTGCTTGACACAATGGATGGATGGGGTGGATTGTGATAAGAGTTGTATGAGACCCCCAAGAAAATGATTTTACATATAATAAATAAATAAATCCTTCAACCATGGGTTCTGCCTGTGAATTCTGTGTTATCATTGCATGGATATTAGAACTCAGGGAAATAAAATAGAGAACATGCAGGCAACCCATACTTAAATCAAAAAAGGAAATTCAATGTTTGATAATCTTGGGCATACTTCCAAAAGGAAAGACCCTGTCTCTGACACATGAGCTGTCTTGCTCTGTGCTGTGGAACCAGTGGTGACTCACAGGGGTTCTAGGCACCACACAAGGAAACATCCTCACAATTGGTGCCGTATTGCAGCCATGTGCTGATCCACAGTACCACAAACTGAGAGGTGGGTCTTGACGATGGATGCTGCTTTATTTCTCTGGTCAATGAGCATTAACTTGCATGACTAGGAAAGTAGGTGGCATTTGTGGTTCAGTGGTAGAATTCTCGCCTTCCACGTGGGACACCCAAGTTTGAGTCCCAGTTACTGCAACTCACACACTGTCAGGGGAGACTTGTGTTGCTCGTCCACGTTCAGTGGAAGCTTCCTGCCTAAGATGTGTGATAAGGCAAGCTTTGGTGGTCTACTTTTGAAAATCATCTAGTAACTACCATGTAGATAATAATGATCCGAATCACAGCTGAGTGTGGAGCTGCTGAAAGACTAGTAGGCATTGAGCTGTATTGTGCAGGAGGTCTCCATGAGTTGAGCCGAATTTGGTGGCAGTGAATAACAACACCACCAATAGGAAAAAAAAAACAGGGTTACAAAAACTTAAAATAAACAGAAGATCAGGGGGGAAAATACCATCAGTGAAAAACCACTGATAAAACATCAAGAGGGGAGTCCATTCCCCCAGACAAAGTGACCATGGATACCTATTCTGGGGTCAGATTCCTTCTTTTCTCCAGCTGCCAATCCTTTATTGAGACCACGTTCTACAGTCTGTAGTGTTCTCTCTAATTAATGAAAGGAATTACATGCAATATCAGAATCTGCCTTTAATGACCCATAACAGCAGGAGAGAACTGAGGAGAACCAGGGCCTTGGGGGAGAGCTGACACACCAGTTATCGGTGTCATTTCGAGCCTGCTCATTCCTGGAAGTCTCTGCAAGGTTGTCCGCCAGAGGTATCATTTTCTGTCTGTTCTCCCCTCTCCAAGTTAGTCTTTGTTCCATGCTGATCACCTTACTTGGCTGTGCTATTTTAGGTTAACCTCGGATGACTTGGGTTTGCTAATACAGAACAATGGTTTTACTTCTGATTTATCTGCTCCAGTAATAGGGTCGACTGTCAACAGGGAAATGGATTCTATGATATTCTAAATCAAATGTGTCCAAATCACAATTTTGTAACAAATTTCATGCAAACATATTGGTATCAATGCTGCATTATGCACTGTTGTTAACTACCCCCAGCCAGTCAGCGATGCCATGCATAATGGAGTGAAATGCTACCCAGTCTGGCTCCATCCTGTGACTTGTTGCAGATTCGTAGTGTTCTCAGTGAGTGCTTTTTGGAAATAGACTAATAAGCCTTTCTTCCTAGTCCATCTTAGTTTTGGAAGCTTCATGAAAACCTACTCAGTCTTGGGACCAGTCTCCACTGACAGAGTAGGGTACATGAAGCAGGAATCAATCTGAGGTCTTCAACATGCAAGGCATGCCTTCTAGCATTGACCCACCCCTGCCCCACACAATACAATATATTATTAAATGATCATGGATGATTTAGAATCCGTGAGTTCTAAGCCAATAATAGAAGAGACAGAATTAAAGAATTAATTTCATTAATTAAAGAGAAAATGAGGAAGGCCAATATGCATTCATATCTGAAGTCCTGATGTAGTTTAGGCTTCTCAAGATGGTTCAGCGTTAGCAGTGGACCAACCAAAGAATGCCCCACTGTGGTCCCTTCAGCACACTCCCAGCACGGATACAGCAAACTGTAACATCATCTTTGTTTCACTGACAAGGTAACTGATACAGAGAGAAGTTAAGCAGATCGCCCAAGGTTTTACACCACGACTCACTAACAAACCAGGATTCCAACCAAGTGGCATATATGAGGTTTCCAGGGCTCCAAAGGGTATGCTAGGTCCACTTCTGTAAACTGGCAGGTCTTTGACCTTCTGGACATAACCATTGTTTCTCTCTTATTCATATTTTCTGAATGTTAATCTAACACTCTATTTCTCAGGATGTTATAGTTCTCCAGAGAGTAAGAGGCTGGAATACAAAATAAAACACATAAGCTCCACAAGGTAAGGGGTTGCTGATGATGTTACTATTAGGGATAAACATGTAAACTCTACAAGGTGAGGGATTTTGCTGATGTTGAAACTACTCAGGATAAATCAGATCTTAAATGACAATATCAGCACAAAAGGTGACAGAAAAAAAATTTTTTGGGGGGGTGGGTAAGGAGGATGGTGCAACAGGATGATGTCATTCAACTGTATGTATAAAGAATGTTGGGGTGAGTGGGAAAAAAAGCATTGTAACACCTATTATTTTGTTACATACATTTGCCAGAATAATGATAGTAAAAGATAACAGAGGAAAAACCAATCCTAAATAGTGCTATAAGAACAAAAGTGCCCCTAAAACTAAAATTTAAGTTATGGAAAAAGTTTATTAAAGAGTACAATGACAAGACAAAGAGACATCATTTGGATGAAGGAGACCACTAGCAGGAGATCATAATGGCATCCAAAAGTTGATGAGAAACTGATGGCTTAAATAAGACACAGGAGGGCAAAGGAAACTGTCGCAAAGCATGACTGATTGCAGAACATCACGTCCCAAGTACAGG
The DNA here is from genome assembly GCA_004026705.1 of Nesogale talazaci. Taxonomy (NCBI): domain Eukaryota; kingdom Metazoa; phylum Chordata; class Mammalia; order Afrosoricida; family Tenrecidae; genus Nesogale; species Nesogale talazaci. The sequence continues at coordinate 89,076 of PVJH01005714.1, read as the reverse complement.
TGGGATGACAGAAGTGGGAGGAGGACTGTGATGGGGACATCTACGTTATATTAGGCAGAAAAGCTCGCAAGATTGGTTCAGGGTCTTCTGTCCCAGACATGCAACATGCGATCCATGTCCATGCAATACTGTAGTATCCTGAAGTTCCGCCAAGGATATCCTTAAATATGTCTCTGAGGGAAAGACTGAGCCTCCCTGGCTGTCGAGGGCAGTGGTAGGAATCTATTCTCTATTACACTCTACAGGAGGGCAGAGCTATTCACACTGTTAGGTAATGGTCAGAAAAAATTCAATGGAGATTTAACCCACTAGAGATTCAAAATGGATCATGGGCTTTCACTGCAAACATAACCTTAGCCAAACTCAGAGCTTTAATAAAACAAACTTTAAAAAAACAAACCAAATTCACTGGCATTGAGTCAATGCCAACTCACAGTGACCCAGTAAGATAGAATTGCCCCTGTGAGTTTCGATCTCTCTCTCTCTCTCTCTCTCTCTCCTCTTCTCTCTCTCTCTCTCTCTCTCTCTCTCTCTCTCTCTCTCTCTCTCTCTCCACTCTTTTAATTAATACATCATTTAACTGGGGGCTCTTACAACTCTGATAACAATTCATGCAATATATTTGTACATATGTTGCCACCATCATTTCCAAAAACATTTTCTTTCTGCTTGAGCCCATGCTATTATCTCCTCTTTTCTCTCTACTTCCCCCCACCCTCGTGAACTCCGTGGTAAAATATAGATTATTATTATTTTCATGTCTTACACCATCCACGGTCTCCCTTCACCCACGTTTCAGTTGCTCACCCCCTTGGGTGGGTAGGGGCATAGTCATTGTAGTCATTTCCCTGTTTCTCACCCCTCTTCCCCTCCCCCCCCCCCCCCCCCCCCCCCCCCCCCCCCCCCCGCTGCCTTCCCTCTACCTTCCTGGTATTGAAACTTCCTCCAATGTTTCTGAGGTGCTTAGCTAGCCTGGATTCTGAGTGTTGAGAACTCCTATTTTTACCAGTGTACATGTTCCAGTCTAGCCGGATTTGTAAAGTTGAGTTGCCATCATGATAGGGGGGTGGGGGTGGGCGGAGGGCAGCGTCAAAGAACTAGAGGAATGTCGTGTGGTCCATTGGTGCTATACTGCACCCTGGCTGACTCATCCCTTTCCTGTGACCTTTCTATGAGGGAATGTCCAATTGTCTATAGGTTGACTTTGGGTCTCCAGTTGGGCCCCCCTCAAGTGCATCAATATTTTTGCCTGTTCTCGGTCTTCTGATGCCTGATCCCTGATCCCATTGACACCTTGTGATCACACAGGCTGGTGTACTTCTTCCAAGTGGGCTTTGCTGCTTGCTTACCTTCAAGCCATTAAGACCCCAGATGCTATATCTTTTAATAGCCTATCACCATCAACTTTCTTCACCACTCTTACTTATGCACCCATTTGACTTTAGTAATCCTGGAGGAAGGTGAGCATCACCAGAATGCAAGCTGAACAGAACAGAGCGTTCTCGCATTGAGGGAGTACTTGAGTAGAGGCCCAGTGCCCGTATGCTAGCCCAATACTAAGCAATTACATATATGTACATAAACTATATTCTTATATTTATATATTAATATTTCATATTGTGAATGACTATATTTATACCTCTATAAATGTCTTTTGCCTCCTAGTTCTTTCCTCTATTTCTTTTTAATTTCCTTCTGTCCCACTATCCCACTATTATGTTCAACTTTCCTTCAGCACTCAATAGTTTCTCTTGACTACATTGTGTTTGATCAAACCCCACCAGGCACTCTAAGCCCGCCTCACCATCAGTTTTAGATCTCATATTATTCCCTTGCCTAGATCTCTCTCTTTTTTGGGGTGGGGTGGGGTGGGTATCACTGCCTCTGGTGGTCATGGGCGCTATGCAGTGCTGCTCCTGAGAGCCGCCACTGGATTTGAACTGCCAAGCCCGTGGGCTGCAATCCCGCACTCAACCACTTACGCCACCGGGGCTCAGCCTAGCTCTAATGGGAGCAGAAAGCACTGTCTTTCTCCTGCAGAGCAGCTGGCAGTTTCTAGCTACAGACCTTGCCATTAGCAAGCCAATGCATAGCCACTGTGACACCAGAGCTCCTATACAAGAGTTAAAAGAGCCTCAAGGGACAGAAACAGTTCACAACTACTTTTCCTTCTTCAGTAGGGTATGTACTCATACTTTAAGGGTTGGAAACCACATTCTAACAGAGTCACGTTCTAGCAGAGCCACATTCTAGGAGAAGCGCCTCCTACAGTCTGTCTTGGTTGTGGACTGGTGTCCTAATGTGCACTACCCTCAGCACCAGTTGTTATTGAGGCAATTCCAACTCATGGTAATCGCGTGTCAGGGATGATGCCCCACAGGTTTTCAGTGATGGATCACCAGGTCTTTCTCTCAAGGCTCATCTGGGTGAACTCAACACTCCAACCTTCAGACAGCAGCCAAGCATGTAAACAGTTGCAGCACCTATAGACCCCATCCACTCGTATTAATAAAGAATGTATATGTGAGCGTGTAGTGTGTACATCACTTTGCAAGGGAGTCTCTTGTTACTGTGTCCTGTTACTATTTGAAATGAATATAAAATGACAGAAATCTAACCACTTCACCTGACCCATGAGCCTGTTGTATCCAAGGGAGCACAGTGAGCTTCAATAGGCTAGGACCCCTGTGGTTCACAATGCTTCTAGGCTACCTCACACCCTCAGGGTACATCCCAGAAGTCATCTACTCTTTAGCGATTCTCTCTTGTGATAAATCTGGAGCCTGAAGAAAAGATAGGTTCTTATCTTGATAACATCTTGAGTCAATAGTCTGCGAGAAATTGTGAGCAGCAGGCCAAATAAGAGAAATATCCAGGAGCTCTTAAGGAGCGTGAGCTTTGTAGTCAGATCTGGGTTCAAATCCTCACTCAACCCTTACTAGTTGTGGAGTTATTGAGCATGTTATTTAATTTCTCCCGGGAGATTGGTGTTGAATTTATGGGCTGGCATCAGACTTGTGACCTTGGACTGCACTGGGTTGAGATGTTTTCCTAAAGTACCATTGCTCTTGTATAGAGAACTCTTTCTTATACACAACAAAAAAAGAAAAAGAAAAGAAAGTTAGCCATGGGATAAGGAAGACTGAGGAATTGATGTGTCTGGATTGCAGTGCTGGCAAAACCTATTGAAAATATCATGGACTGCTGCAAAGACCAAAAAAAAAAAAATCTGTCTTGGATCCAAGCAAGGCAAAATCCATTATAACTTCAACCTTTCTCCATTTTAAAATGATGCTAACTATTGGTTCAGTTGTGAGAAATTTGGTCTTCTTTACATTGAATTGTAATTCATATTGAAGGCTGCAATGATATTGTTCTATAATTTGTGTCTTCTGTTGGGTTACCTTTCTTTGGAATATGTGCAAATGTGGATCTCACCTTTCAGATTTCTTGGCATAGATGAGTGAGTGCTTCCTCTTCTTGTTACAACATTTTAGTTGGTATGTTATCAATTCCTAGCGCCTTGTTTTTGGCTAATGCCTTTATTTCCACTTAGAATTCTTCCTTCAGTATCATTGATTCTTGCTCACATGCCAACTCTTAAGATGATGCAATGTAAACTCGTGCTTTTTGGTACTGTGATTCTGTGCCTTCTTTCCAACTTCTTCTTATGCTTCTTACATTATTTAACAGTTTGCCCATAGAATGTTTCAATCTTGCGAATTAAAGTTTTATTTTTTCTTGAGTCCTGTTAATTTAAGAAACGCTTCTTTTGTGCATTCTGTTGGGAGAATGTCTTCCTTTTGTGAGGTTCTAAATCTAGGCCTTTGCACATTTCATTATAAAACTTTGTCTACTCGGGCTGCCCATTGAAATGTTCTGCTCGGATCTTTAACTTCATCATTTCTTTCATTTGCCTTAGCTAGGATTAAGAGTAAGTCTTTTTTGACAACCATTTTGATCTTTTCTCTCTTTCCTGCCTTTTTCATGACCTGTGGCTTTCTTCATGTATGAGGTTCTTGATGTTATCCCACAGTTCATTAGATAGTCTATCATTAATGATCTATGTGTCAAATCTGTTCTTGTGAATGTCTAAAAATTCAAGTGGGGAATGTTCAAGATTGGATTTAGGCTCCAGTGAACTTTTTAAAAATTTTCTTCAGCATCAGCCTGGAGTTACATATGAGCAATTGATGGTCATTTCTACCGCCGAACTTTCATCTTGTTTTAGCTGCTGATAATTGAGCTTCTCCATTGTATCTTTCCACAAATGCAGCCAATCTGATTTCTGTGTATTCCATCTGGAGAAGTATAGTGTGTTTGAAAAGCCTTTTGTGTTGTTGCAACTGGAACATAGTCTTTCAAAATCTGGAAGATAGTCTTTCAAAATTCTATCATGAGACCTCCATTTTTGTTTCTATGACCAAGGTCATATTTCCAAATACTGTAGCTTCATCTTTCTTTCAAAGTTTTGCATCCCAATGGCTAATAGTCATCTGTGCATCTCGATTGAATGTTTAATCAATTTCAGAATGAAGATCTTGTTAAAATTCTTCCATTTCTTCATCACTAGCTTTAATAGTTGTATTGACTAGATTTCTCTGTATGCTGGTAGATATTACCCCATTACCGATGACATTGCACTTCAAGATAAATCTTAAAATATTCTTTTTGACAGTGAATATAAAGCCATTCCTCTTTACCTGTTCATTCTGGCATAGTAATGCATATCACTGTCTGATTCAAAATGACTCCCAGTAGTCCACTTCAGCTCACTAGTGCTTCTTATATTAATCTTTAGCTGGTCCACTTCCTAGATTCACACTTAATACATTCCAAGTTTCAATCATTATTAGATGCTTGTAGTGCTTTCTTCTCATTTCAAATTGTGCCCCCTCAGCAAATGACAGTCCCCGGGGTTTTACTCCATGCATGTCTTCATGTTCAACCCTAGTTTGAGAAGGCAGTTCCTCTTGGGTCCTATGTTGGGTGCCTTCTGACCTGAAGGGCTCATCACCTGGCACCATATCTGACAATGGTCTGCTGATATTCATGGTGTTTAGTGGCTAAATCCTCCAAAGTGAACATTCTACTCCTTCTTCATAGTCTTTTCTCAGTCTGGAAGCTTAGCTGAAACCTGTGCACTATGCGTGACTCTGCTGGTACTGGAAATACCATTGACATGGCTTCTAGCATCGCCACAGGATGCAAACCATAACAGTACAACAAACTGACAGATAAGGATTCGCCATGAAGATTACAGTTTTCAAAACCCTCTGAGGCAATTACACACTCTCCTGCAGTGTTGCTATCAGTTGGAATTGACTTGAAGACACATAGCAACAAAGGTTCTGAGTTGCTTCTACAAAAGATCATGCTCTATTTCCCAAAAAAGAATACACACACAAATATGCTCTGCCAAATACACACACACGCACAGAGTTTGCACTCCCTATCCCTCCTACCCCTATTCAGCCTGAGTATGTACCCAAACATTTACTTGTCGATGATCAGTGTTACAGGATTGTGTACATAACAGTCCTCACCCCAGTCTGAGGGTCTTCTTAACTCTTCAACCACTCAGTGGCTTCCCCTGCCTCCATCATATTTTGCCAGTCCCCTTCTTCCTATATGTTTCCTTCCCTTTCCAGCAAAAGAACAACTATCTAACCTCAAGCCAGTGACTTCCCTTCTCATCCCTGGTAACCATCAAAGCGTTTTTCTTTTAGTGTGAAAACCTTTTCTTGACTTTTAATGAGAGTGATCCCATTCAAGATTTGCCCTTGTGTGGTTGACTAACTTCATTCAACATAAAGTCCCCGAAGTCCATCCATATTTTGAGATGTCTCACAGATTCATTGTGATTCTTTCATGTTGCCTAGTGTGTAGGTACCAAAAGGTATTTAGCCACTCTTCTATTGGTGAGCACAGAGGTTGCTTCCATCTTTTTGCTCTTGTGGATAGTGCTGCAATGAAGGTGGATGTGCCTATGTCTATGTTATTGTTTTGGTTTTGGGCATCACTGCCCCCTGGTGGTGGGAGTAGGAGGCCCAGCCTTTGCTCATGTGGAGCTGGAATTGAACCTCCATCCCAGTGGGCCGCAGTCCCGCGCACAACCACTACGCCACCGGGGCTCAGCCCCTTTATTGTTGTTTTGTAGCTCTTTTTTTCCTCTAGGATAGATCCCAAAGAGAGGGGTTGTTGGCTCCTGAGAGATGTCTCTTCCCCAAATTTTATGGAAGAGCTTTCCACATTGGTCGCCCCATTTGACAGCCCCACCAACAATGCTTGAGGGATTCAGTCTCTTCAAGACCTTGACAACATTTGCCACTGCTTGCTTGTTTACTAAGTTTCCTATTCATGTTGGCTGTGGTCATATCCCATTGTTGTTTGGATGTCTTGAATGGCTAATGACCACAAGTTTTCATCATATGTTCATCGGCTGCCTGCATGTCTTCTTTGGTGAAGTGTCTGCTCATGTCCTCTGCCTGTTTTTTAATTGGATTGTTTGCCTTTTACATGTGCTGAGGTGTCGACATTTTCTGTAAGTTTTAAGATTGCTCCCTTCTCCAATATGCCATTTCCATTTTTCCCCTCTCTGAGTCCCCTTTGTACTTTCTTGGAAACGTTTTTTTGATGCACCTAAGTCTCTAATTTTTTTAGGAGAGCTAGTTTGTCTTCTGCTGCTTATGTTTCCAGTTATGTTTGGGAATATATTTATGTCAGGTGGCACCCTTACCTTCCAGTTTGATGGCAACAATGTTGTGTCTCTAGGAGGAAGCTTTCCTCTCTTTGGAACTTAGAGCTCTAGACCTTAATGTATAGGGTCACATGGAGAGGAATCAAACATCTTATGGATGGATCACTCAAGATAATAATTACAGCTGTTATTCCTATTTCTACCCCTTGGTTCCTGGACCCAGGAATTCTGGCTCTGGGTGAAACAGCACCATGTATTGAATGCAGACTTAGAACATATCCAATCTCCTGTAGAGTATGGCTCCAGCCCTGCAAAGTCTTGCCACCTAGCTTGTGTGTTGATTCTGTTTGCTTTAGAATAATGGGAAACATGATAAAACCAGTGAATTCCATGAGCTTATTGCTGCCATTTATTTGCTGCTAAGTGAGGCCTTTGATGCAAAGCAAAGCTGTGTGGATTACAGTGATGATGCATAAGGCATTCTCTAAGTACACAGATGGTATTTTTGCTATCAACACACTAGCTAACCAGGATACAATCTTGAGTGAACTGAAAGGGTGGGAAAAGATGACCTTAAGCTGAGTAAGCTAAGATGACCTCAGACAATCTTTTCTCTCCATTTTATATAAACAGACCTTTGGGCACAGGGCCAATAGGATCAACATATTTATATTTCTCTCCACATGCGTGGAGCTAGAACTTTATGACCAGCCAAGAAGGAAATGTCAGGGAAGGTCAGTTATGTCAGCAAACTGATAAACCTCCTTAGCTGGAGTCGGAGATGGCCTGTGTAGTAAGTGTACAGGCAATCAAATGTGTGCCAACCCACTGGAACGGAAGCCATGAACAAGCTGTACCGGTTTGTTCTGACAGGAGTCTACTCGGCAGAGAACAGCATCACTCTCTGCCCAACACATCCATGGCTTAGTTGGACTCTGTCAAAGACAAAGCCCGAGAGAAGGACGTGGGTACAGGAATTTATTGGGGAGCAGATTCTACAAAGCAGAAGTCCGAGAGGGAGGCAAGTGCAAAGGTTTGTTAATGAGGAGAAAGGCACCGTGGGCGACTAAGCACCCAGAGAGGGTCTTCTGACAGAGGAGCACACATAAGACTATTTCCCATGTTAGTTCAAGATCACTCTGGAGCTGTTCACTTCTCTGGACTTTCAGATTGTACCTGTGTTTATGAAGCGGCCTTCCTCTGTTTTATAGCAAGCACCACAGAAAAATGTTTCCATTGTGTGGGATGCTGGCCAAGTGCACAGCACTGTCTGCCAAAGGTGCACTGAAGTCAAGTGGATTGAGGGATGTTGCGTGTTACATCACAAAGTTTCTCTGCAAAGGCTTAAAATGACATATAGATCAAGGGAACCTAGGTGGGTGACAGACTCCATTAAATTTTAGGCCACGGTCATGGGCATCACTTATATCTGTCTTGCATTCTTCCATTGACCAGTCACTTTCTCTCATGTCTTTGAAGTCACGTTTGTAGGCAAGTCTATCTTGTAGGCAGAGTGATGGTAACCCCAAAACATCCATGTCCTTAATCCCTGGGACCTATGGATATGTTAGATTACATGGCAAAGGGGACCTGAAGTTTCCAATGGCATTGAGGTGGTTAATAGATTGTGAGATAGGGAGATTATCCTGGATTATCCAAGCAGGCCCTGTGAAATCAGTAGGGCCCTTATAAGTGGATGAGGGAGAGAGAAGAACAAGAGCAAGGAAGAAGGCAAGACAAGAAGGACTGGTTTTGAAGATGGAGGAAGGAGCTCACAAGCCAAGAAATACATGTGTTCTCTAGAAAGTAAAAAAGACAAGGAAATGCCGTCTCCAGAAAGAAGTTTCTGAAATGCAGCCAGGAAGACACTTGGATTTTAGCCCAGTGTGGCCCATTTCAGACTTCTGATTGCAGGACTGTAAGAAAACAAGTATCTCTCACTTCACTAAGTTTGTGGTACGTTTTTATAGCAGTGCGACTAAACTAATACACTCCATGTGATTTGATGAGACTGTTTAGATCCAACCTTCACCCTCAAGGGTGAAAATGTGACTCAGGATTTCATCACCTGGTCAGTAGAGATTCATTCAAGAATGGGCACATAACCTAGGAAAGATCAGAACGTTTCAGACCTAATGGGAAAGATAAGCCTTCTTTATCTGAGATGTGGCCCTTATGGTCATTTAGTGACCTTTTGGTTACATTGTTCCATCAGTTGTGCAACAGACAGGATGACTATGGAGGGCGGGAGTCATTTAAAAGCCTAGTGTGGGAGTAGGAGGCAAGGTGGTGTCATGATTACTTGTTGGACTGCAATGGACAAGGTTGGTAGTTTGAAACCACTTGTGCTCCAGGGAGAAAGACAGGGCTTTCTACTCCAGTAAAGAGTTAGTCTCAGAAAACAACAGGGGTGGCTCTACCCTGTCATATGGAGTCACTGTGGGTGGTAGTGAGTTTTCTTTTTGGAGCCTGGGAGTTATTTACCTCCCATTCGTGTATTTCCACAGCCTTTGCCTAAGTGCAAAGTAGACTGTGGAATGGGGCCTTCAGGTTCCAGAAGGAAGTTCCATGAAAGGCAGAGCTTGCAAGGTCTGCCTCTGAAGCTTGGGTGTGGACTCTCTCTTTGTAGATCTCACCAGAGTCAGTGAACTCATCGTGAATGTCATCCCTGATGTGAAGGCGTTCTGTTCCATTCTGATTCTAAAGAAGAGCCCCCAGTGAGCGCTTCCCTGGGGCTCCTAGACCCAGAGCACTGGGCGTCAGCAGTTTTGCTTTGGTAATGTCAAACCAGGAGGGGAAGAGGACACTTTCAGAAACACCCAGGGAACTTTCCCACCTACACATGTCCTCCTCCACACAGAGCAAAACCTGCGCCCAAGCAAGTCTGGCTCTTGCTCAAGGTGAGTTTCAGTGCCCAGGGAGTCACAGCTGTTGACAGGGGTAGGGTGGAAGAGGAACTGATACTTATCACTCCCCCATGCAAATCTGCTCCTGGGACTCCTCTGCTCAGAAACCTTAGCTGTGGAAACATAAGATCCCTGTGCATATGCTGTAAATCAGAACTTAGCTACAATTATATCCCACAGGCAACTGTAACTGTGACTGTAGGAGATATGATTATATTTTGTTAACCTTTTTCTTACATGGACCCGGCTAGTAGTCTGGTGATGTTTCTAAGCCTCTTTCTTAGATTTATGCCTTTAAATCCATAAAACACATTACCAACGACCAAAAAACGCACCGGTGATATGAAAATACACTTGTCAATATATTTTTTTTAATCACATATATTTGACAGGGTTGACAGCTCAAATCCAGCAGTAGCTCTCTAGGAGCAAGGCTGGGCTTCCTACTCCCACCAGGGGAGTGATGCCACAAAAACACACACACAGATATTTGATATCATTATAAAAATACTTCTTTTTAATTCATTGGATATCAAAATCTAATGAAAGATTTTAAAAACTTGATATTAGGAGTGTGATAAGAGTTGTAAAAGCCCCCAATAAAGCAATTAAAAAAACAAAACGAAACTCGGTATTAAACTAAAAGTGAGCCCTGGACTATATTGGCACATCAAACTCACTAGGCATTTTTCAGGAGAAAGATGAGGCCATCTGCTCCCATAAAGATCCACAGACTGGACCACCCTATCTATGTAGGGTCTGTATGACTCCAGATCGCCTTGATGACAATGGGCTGGTTGGGGCTCTATATAAAGAGGAACCTTAGTGAAGCGTGCCATGTGTAGTCATCTATTACTGTTTATGTCGGTGGTTCAAAACCACCCAGTGCCTCTATAAAAGAAAAATTTCCCTAAAGGTTTCACTCCAAAAGATGTTGGAGCAAATTCATTTTGTCACATGTAATTTTACCGGGAGCTCAGGGTCAATTTAAAGGTAACTAACAGCAACAAACAACATCATGAGTATAAATGATATATGTGAGTTAACATCGATATGGATAGATGTTTGTGTGATTTCTTTTTTACTAGCAAGAAAAACATAATTCTTGCGAATACCATTATCGTTTACTGTCCAGATTCTTCATCAAAGAAAAATTCAATTTCAGATAGAAGCTTATGAAATAGATGATCCTTTTTCTTTCCAAGTTTATGACTCTCCACCATTTTGCTCTTATCCACAGATTCCTTGGGATTCATAGGCCTCAATACTTCCTTTCTTGAACAAGTCCAAAAATTTTTTAAAATATATTTTTTAGGCATCACTGCCCTCTGGTGGGAGGCTCAGCTTTGCTCCTGGAGAGTTGCTGCTGGATTTGAACCACCAAGCCAGTGGGCCGCAGTCCCGCACTCAACCGCTATGCCACCAGGGCTCAGCCCTCAAGTCCAAAATTTTAAACACAGTCTAGAAAGGTAAATCATGAGCTGTTCCTCAGCTTTCTGGCCTCTTATCTTTTGTTTACTAGACCTCTGTCCTCCATGCACTGTTGGGGCCTAGTCACATCCATGAATGGGTGCAGCACTGATTCTGTCAGCCCCACCACCACAACACTAGCATTGATCATTATTGAGGTCAGGCCAGCTGCCATCCTTTGTAAACTTCGCCTAATGTAAACCTTGCGACAGCCCAGTACAGTCAGCGCTAGAGCAGGCGCAGAGCAGTTCAGTCACTTATCCGTACAGATACGACTATCGAGGAGGTGGGTGCAGGGTGCAAAGCTCTGTTAGACTGGCTCCACTAACTGCTTCATAAATTCTTTTGCATATCTTTGTGACATTTCCTGTAACACCTTCTTTGGTGTTCTGACAAATCCTCACCTCTTGCAGCAGGTGCGCTAGGTATCCACCCAGGTTCTGTTGGCCCTCACTCGTTCAGGACGCATCTGCCAGAGGACCAATTGCCAGCACCTGCCACCTTTTGATGGAGAGCTTTCTGAAGCTGTTGGCACCGCCTCTGTGTACACACATAGTACACCACAGAACCATGAAATTAATGTCCCCAGCAGAAGTTCTCACCAATTACGATAAGAGTTGGGCGTAAATACTCTTGGCTCCCTTGTCCATCAAGTATGATAGCTTTGAGTCATGTTCTTTCATGTTTGTCAGCATCTCTAGATGGATTCATCTCCATTGGTCTGCAAAGATAAATTGTTTGATTCATTTTATTGATGCCTTTCCTTTCCCTGTCTCACTTTCCCATTTCCCGACTGGTGTTTCCAGTGAACATCACTCAAAACAATTGCCTGCACGGGAAACCTTGTCTCAGGATCTGTTCCAGTGGGAACCTGACCTGACACATGGCTCCTTCAAAACCAGACTCAAGTACCTCCATCTCTGAGAAGCCTTCCCCAATCTCTTCAGCTCACCTGACTCTTCTTCCCGCCCTCGCCGGTGAGTGCTGCCAATACAGAAGCACCACAAGTGGATGTCTTTAAAGAACAGACATTTCCTTACTGTGGTTTCAAGAGGCTGGAAGTTCAGAATGTGGCTGTAGTGAGTAGGTCCTTTATTAGTAAGTGGTACCACGAGCTCCTGGGTGCTTCCTCGTGCCTGTTCTTCCCCCATCCCCACCCCCACCATGTCTGTGTCTATTCTGTTCATTTTGTAACTCCCCAGTGAGTAGATTTTAGACTCACCTTACCCTGGGATAATATCCGTAGCAAAAGAAAATTCTTATTTTCAAGCAGAACCTTGATGCTGGCTTGTGGGACACAAAAAGATTTCTCTCCTGGTTGTCTTCCCCCCTCTATACTGTATTTTTCAGACCCTAAGACGCACTCCCCCACTTTGTTTTACCATTTTTTGGGGAAAACAAGGGTGCATTTTATGATCCAAAAGTGTGGGACCCAAGAACATTTGCTTTTGATTTCACGCACCCGCTTACTGTCCACTGCTGTTTGCATGCTGTGGATTGCTGTGTGTTTGGGGCAAGTTCTGCCTCCAGGAGTCCCAAGGTCAGTCTGGTCACATGATCGACCCAGCACACACCTCCCCTCATTTGTTAATGAAAGTGATAATGGTTCTTGACACCACTGTTGAGTTTCTGCTGTTAAATTTTACTGTGTTTTGCTTTATTTTAATAAATATTTTAGTATACTGGTACAATTTGGTTTCTGGATATTTTTTTCCTTGTTTTCCTGCTCTAAAAACTGGGTGTGTCTTATGGACCGAAAAATACATTATATGCCAAACCTACGATGCTGCTTGCTACACATGGTAAATGACTGTACAATTGGAGGTAAATACATGCTAGTCAGAGATTATTCTCCCCGGGGTTATCAGCCATCTAGAGCAATCAGACTGTATAGTCTGTCCTACCCTAATTAGGATCCACTCCCTTCTGATAAGGGCAGTGGATTTTTTCCTTGAAGGAGAGCCACCAAGTTCAAGCTCACATGGATTACCAAGGTTAGGCTGCCATCTTAAGTCTAAGATCCATCCATCTTGTCACACATGTACCCCTGGTCCCTCCCCATCCTATTACGTGTCGCCCCTAGCTCATCCCATTCCTGTCACACATATGCCTATTGCACGGTCCCTTCCTGTGATGTATTGGTTACCTGTAATCATACCCCTAAGGATATGTTGGCCTTGATCAGAAATAAAGAGGAGATGCTGTCTCCTCCCTCCCCAACCTCCTGCTCTCTGTGGGGAACTGGCTGCTGAGATCATGGCCATCCTGGAAGTTAACATGGTACCATAAGATGTGTCTGACTCCTTTTTTTAATCTCTCTCCTCTCTTCCATGACTTTGCTGTGATCTTTGTATATCTTAACCACACAACTGCTCCTACAGAACCCCACGGATGTTAGAAGCCAGTCTACTCTAACACTGACTATTGGCAGACCTCTATCCTTCTCCTCATGTTTCCTTTCACAGTATAAGGCATATGCCAAGAGGCAGAAGGCAGAAGCTGTGAGGACTTCTGAGTTCTAGACTCAGCACTGTCATAGCATCACTTCTTCCTCATGTTTTCAGTTACAGTAAATCATTCAGCCAGCCCCAAGCCAATCAGCCACATCCACCTCTGAGCACCTCAAGGGAAGAATCTGGAGTTTGAGTATCACAGTGTCCTGCTCTAACACTACCTCCTTCAATGTAGGTGCTTGACACACACAGACACACACACACATATATTTTAAAGTTTACATTGCAGGGTTTTTTTATTTAACAATTCCTATGCATCTGAAGGCTGGGCAGTGAGTAAGAGAAACTGGAGAAGAACCAATGCATTTGAATTATGGTGTTGGAGAACAATATTGAAATTATGGTGGCAGTCATCTAAGTGAGATGTGAGCTTAAATCCATTCAGAAGGGAAACATTAGCCCATTCTATCCAAAGAGTATAAGTCATATAATCCAAGATCAGAGGAGAGAATTGTATTAGAGCTTAAATTCTGAGCTTCCAGTTTGCAGAAGTCAGTGGATGGCAGTGAAAGCCCAAAATTCATCTGCGGAGTTCCTGCTTGGATTAAGCCTCCATCGAACTCCCTCAAATCATTGACTAGGAGTTAAATGCCTCAGAGTGTATTGGACAGTGGATTATTGCAGATATTATTAGGTTAAAATTTAATGTGCCATTTGTTTCCCCTTTTGACTCATTTTAAATTTATTCTAGTTGTTATTACCTTCTGCTTTCACTTGAGTTGAGATTTTTCTGCTTTATTTTGCTGTTGCTAGAGGTCTGGGGTAGGATTTTCTTTATACGAAATCTAAGATAAGTAAATCCATGGAGCTAGTAACTGAACAAGTAGTTCCTGAGGGTTATGGGAAGGGAGGTTGAGGGGGAATAGGGGGTTGATCATAATGGGTACAAGAGTAATGAAAATGTCCTGATGTGTTGAAAAGATTGCATAACTCTTCTCAATACATTTAAACCTTTTTTTGTTTTGTTTTGTTTTTGGGCATCACTGCTCTCCGGTGGTGAGAGTAGGAGGCCCAGCCCCACTGCTAGAATTGAACCTCCGTCCCAGTGGGCCGCAGTCCCGCGTACAACCACTACGCCACCGGGGCTCAGCCCAAACCTTTTTTTTTTAAAGAAAGAAAACATTGCGGGCTACAAGACAAGCAAGCAAATTTGTCTTGAAGGAAATGCAGCTGGAATACTCCTGAGAATCCAGAATGAGGAAATTCCATCTCATACTTTAGGCATGCTATCAGGGGAGACCAGGCCTGAAAAAGGACTTCATACTTTGGAAAGGGGTCGGCAAGACAGGAGATAGGAAAATGCATGCAAAATGAATCCTTTTGGGGGTGACACAGAAAACTCACTGGCACCTAACATAAAGTAAAAGACAACTGTTTCAGGGAGGAATGAGTCCTCATCACAATTAACCACACAAAACAAGAAGGGCAGCATCTGCCCCCTGAGTTCAGACGGTAGGAAGGGGCCGGAAAGAAAGAGGGTGGATACAGAGAACCAGAAGGAAGTAGATATTGAGGGGCCTGCAGCCAAGATCAGAAAGAAAATAAATATGGATTGTTGACTGATTCTTTCTACTCTCACCAAAGAACACTAAAGGAAAAGTAAAACCACCATCCACAAAAGCCCAGTTCCAACCCCGGCTTCATAGTCCAGGTTCTCTGATGAATCAGAAACCGATCTTTTCCATTGGATTCATCCTGCGCTAGCCCCTTGTTTCCTAACAGTTTGAGAAAAACAGCCCAATCATCTAGAGAAACTTCATTCTGAGGCTATAGATTTTCATTTCTTAATTTCCTCTACTAATCCTGTAACTTCTTAAGTTTCTCCAAACCCCCAGGCTTGAACTTGCACTAATTGGCAACCAGTTTCCGCTTCTTGACCAAGACAAGCTCTGTTGACGTGGAGAGTATCTTATCACATTCTGTTACGTAAGTGTTCCGTAGTCACATTTCCTCTTTGTGTGGTACAAACAGTTTAGCAAACAATCGAGCTGCTTCTACATAGCAACAAATCATTGCAGAAGTTGTGGAATCACAGTCCTGTGTAGCCAAGGCCAAGGTGGAGAAGATGCCACAATTTACCATCTGCTTTCAAAGGAAGTATCTTTGAGTCTCATTTTAACGTTTGAAATCTTTTTTTTTTTTTATTTTCCAAAACTTTATGGTAATCGCATTTTACTTTGGTTCTTCAGAGGAAAAAATGAAGTATCTGGTTTCATAACCAAATCAAATCAGTTTCTCACTCAGTTTCTCTAACAGTCTATCAGGGAAAAAAGTTCTTTAGCTAAACTGAGCACCCCTTTCCAGACAAACACTGAATCCAGAGGGGTTAGTGTCAGACAGTTTGGCCATGCAGTGACAGACTAGGAACTCAGTGACATGGGAGAATTAGAGGTTTGTCCTACCCAGGTCTGTTTTTTCCCAATGATTTTATTGGGGGGCTCTTACAGCTCTTATAACATTCCATACATCATTTGTATCAAGCATATTTGTACACATGTTGCCATCTGCAGTTCCAAATATTTTCTGCGTGAGCCCTTTGTATAAGCTCCTCTTCCCCCCTCCTTTTTTTTTTTTTTGAATAAATCATTTTATTTATTTGGGGCTCATACAACTCTCATCACGATCAATACATATGTATTGATGCAGACCACATTTGCACATTTGTTGCCATCGTCGCTTTCAAAACATCCTCCCTCCACTGCTGCCCCAGTAGCAGCTCCCCATATTTCTTCTCCCTATCACTCCCTCTTCCCCATGAACCCTTAATAATTTACAAATCGTTATTAGTTTTTCATATCGTACATAGAATGCACTTCTAAGCACTGTGCCTCCCTTCCCCCCCAACACAGAGGAGAGAGGGAGGCACCATGTTACGTGGAGAACTTAGGTGCACCTGGCCCAAGACATCGTATTTCCCATTACTTCATTGACATGTGAAAGTTGGATATTGACTAAGGAAGCCTGAAGCAGGATGGATGCAGCTGCACTGTGGTGCTGGCGAAGAAGCTTGAAAGTACCGTGGACTGCTTCAAGGACAAACGGATAGGTCTTCTGCCTAGAATGCTCCTTAGGGGCAAGAATGGAGAGACTTCGTCTGACAGACTTTGGACATGTGGTCAGGAGACAGCAGTCCCTGGAGAAGGACATCAGGTTAGGGAAAGCAGAGAGGCTAGCAAAGGAGGGGAAGGCCCACCACAAGTGGCTGCCACAATAGCCTCGGCCATAGGAACAGTTGTGAGGACGGCCCAGGACAAGGCAGTGTTCTGCTCTACTGTGCACAGGGTCACTGTGGATTGGAACCAACTCCATGGCACCTAAAATGAGCACGACCTCCCAGGGCGGGGTCATTTCTGAGCAGTCTAGCCTTTCACGTGTTTGGGTGAAGTTGGCTCTGGCATGAGGAGAAGGCCTGGGGTGATTGGCTCTCTAGGAGACAACCATAGCACTTGCTCCAGGTGTGATCAGGAGAGACCTAACCTGTGAGTATGGAGGACTGACGTGTTTTTGTGAAAACCTCAAGCATAAAGGTTCCAAGGCCCCAGCTGACGGCTTTAGGAAGCCTTACTCGTGTGAATAGATTACTTCCAGGAAAACCTTGGTGAGAAGCAGCACATGATGTTCAACAGGATTCTTTGGTCGCAACTGAGAAACCTCAGATCCTTTCAGTGCGAACACACGTGATCTTACTTCCTGGTGTCCATGGGAAGGGCAGTACACACTTTTGGTTATTCATCCATCCAGAACGAATGTAAATTTTGCCATTGGTCCATACAGATGGTGGGACTTTTTCAAAGAATTTGCACAAAAACACCTGGGATTGTTTATTTTGTGTCCGGTTTGGTAGGCCAGGGTGCCAAGTTGTTTGATCAAACCAGGCTTTGAACCAGTTCTTTCCAGAACAGTCATGCTAATGAAGCAAAACTGGAATGGATTCAACTTTGTAAAATGTGGCACAACTGGGATAATAAGCAGAATGGAGAAAATGACTGGTCAAGGCCCTGCTAGAAACTTAATCCCCCTCTTCAAAAATAAGGGCAGTCTAGCTGTTACATGGCAACAAATCCCTTGATCAACACCATCTGAAGCAACAGCGTTTCACTCAAAGATGGCAAATGACCAAGCTTCATTAAGTGGGTATCAATCTCCGCATTCCAAAGTTCTACATCAAGCTCTTGAAAGGGGTCACTACACATTTTCCAGGTTCTCCCATTCCAGGGCTCTCACCTGCAGTTTTTCTCAATCTGGTTATTGTTCCCTTTCACTCAAATTTTAAAATGTGGGGTATGTTCCAATTTCATTTGTCAGCCACGACTGGACCGCTTTCCACCAATCTGAAGCCTTGGGTATGAGCCAAAAGCAATGAATATGGTCCATCTATTCTGGAACCACAAGGTTAGCCGTTCAAAACCACCATGAGAATGATGGGGCTTTCTACCCCTTCATAAACTGTGACAGTCCCAGAAACTCAGAGGGGCAATTCTACCCTGTTATCAGGTCTTTATGTGTCCGCCAACGTTGATGCTGGGTTGGTTTGGGTTCTCTTCTGGATTTTATATGCTTGTGGCTATAACCCTATTTCGAAAGGAGTTCTCTACTATAGTCATGGACAGGATTAGGGTGGGATTAAGACCTGCCTTGAGTAAAGGGCTTGAACCAAGCCACACTCTTTTTCTTGGGGGCATCTTTACACTCAACCTTAGGAGAAGAGCACAGGTATGAGAAATGAGAAAAGAGTTGGAGGTCCATTATTCATCCTTTTTTTTTTTCCTGCATCACTGCCTGGGAGTAGGAAGCCCAGCCTTGCTCCTGGAGAGCTGCTGCTGGATTTGAGCCGTCAGCCCTGTAGACCGCAGTCCCACACACAACCACTGAGCCACCGGGGCTCAGCTACGAGGTTCATCCTTTAAGGCTAATACCCTGAACATCAGCAACATTAGCGTGAGTGTAATAGGTAGGTTTATTGTGTCAACCGGGTGAATAAAAGCATGTGAGATTAATAAAGTCACGGTTTGACGGGAGGGCAAAGAGAGAAATGGATCTGCAAGCCCCACCTCTCTGTCTCTCTCCCTCCCTTTCTCTCCCTCGCACACCAGCATGTGGTTACCTTAGCTAGGCCTCTGTCTTGTGAGCTATACTACTCATGGGACATCCAACCCATGGATCATGTCACTAGAGCATGAGGTTCCTTCAAGGCCTGCTTTGCCATGCCGCTGGTGTATATATACATCGCTTGAGGTCGGGACTATCAGATCCTATCATCTGGATGACTGTTGATGACCTGTCCTGCTGTTTGCTGCCTGGGGCTGGACTGCCTGCATTGCTCTTCAAAGACTCAGCTGTCTGCTCCCTCGACCTTCGACCCAGCAAACGTCAAGAGTTGAAGGACTTTCAGCATATTAACTGTTCCTTGGAAATGAGTTGTATTTTGCCCTCTGTTCTACTGTGTGGGCTCATTAGCTGTTATATCGATTCATGATATGTATATGTATATGTATATGTATATACCTATATAAATATATGTATTCATAAATGTCCTGGCTTTGTTTCTCTAGAGAACCCTGTCTAACACAATGGGTTCTATGATTAAAAATTGGTTTGTCATGATACCGATGCCCTATTGGAGATTATCATCACAGCGACCATACAGGCCAGGGTAAAACTGTCCCTGTGAGTTTCCAAAACTATCTGTTTACAGCAGTAGAAGTCTTTCTCCTGTGGAATGATTGAGGATTTTTGAATGGGGGAGCTTGAAGTCAGCGGCCAAATGTATAACCACCGTGTCACTCGGACTCTTGTGTCAGAATAGGTTCAATGGTACGAGTTCAGCTTTTGGTTTGGTTTGGTTAGAGATTATAAGGTATAGGGTACATCTGAGCAGGGAAATACATGCAGATGAAAACATGGATGAAGTACAATTTCATTGTTATGGAAGTGGAAAATGTATTCAGGGCAAATGCAGGAATGGCACAGACAGAAACCAGGCCATCTTACCTTGGAATAGTTTTAGTAGGGTGAAATGTTGCAATGCTTTGTAAAGTTGGTGTGCAAATAATCTCAACTCAGACATACTTCTAGGTGCATATCTAAGTGCAGTCCTTGCACATGTGATCAGGCCTGTTCCCCACAGCTTTGTGGAGAGTGAAAATGGGACTCAATTTAAATGCCCATCAGCAATGAAATGGATAAACTAAGAGTTCTGTAAACAGTGGAATACTACTAAAACACGTTTAAAAGGAATGTATGAATCCGTGCTACATTTTACAGTCTGGATAACTATTGACAAATACAATGGCAGGTTAGAAAAGCAACTTTCAAAAGTTTATCTAAAATACAATAACTATTTGCGGTAGACAAATAGTGGCTCCTGAAAATCTGTCCACCTCCTAGTCTCTGGCTTTGGCTATGTTTCTTTATATGACAACAGACATTTCTCAAAAAAGATTCAATGAAAGGTCTTGAGATGGGGAGATTATTCTCTATTATCCATACAGGAGTGAGGCAGGACCCTCATAGTTAGAGAGGGCCTATCAGTGAAGGCTTGAAGCTATGATGGTGAGGAGGTTACAATGTGATTTCCAGAATAAGATGGACTAGAGGGAAAGGTCTGGCAATCTATTCCCCAAAATCAGTTGATAGAAACTCTGTAGACCACATGGTTTAGGCCCATTGTACATGGGACCTCCAGGAATGGGGAGAGGGGCCAAGGAAGAGAATTTGATGGGCAGTGAATAACAGCAACATTTCCCAGTTGTAAGCACCCATGCCCCCCAAGCTTCTCTACACTGCTTTGGTCTAGGCAGTTTCATGACCTCATCTGGCTTCCTTGGGGTTCATGCAATAAGTAGCACCAGTAATGTCTGAAGACTGAGGCCAGGCATCAAGCCCTGCCCTGCTCCCTACCCTGCCAGAGCTGCCCTAGTTGACGAGCTTGTTTACTGAAGGGCGCAAACTGCTGTTAGGTAACCTACTCCCATAGTTGCAGGTTTTTCTAGGTTCCCTCGCTTTTGCCTCCTCTTGCCTCTCCCAAAATAGGGATGGTCATTGCTCACCTCATGGTTCTTGGCTGAGTTCCCCGCTCCCAGCCTCCATGCTTGCAAGTAGAACCTTAATGGCACCATCCTTACACCCTACATTTGAATGTGCTCGCCCAGTTCTGACTGGTGCACATGTTGATGTGGGGAAAGATCTCCATGATGACCTCTGTTCAGGAGATGGGTCAGACTATGTGAAAGGTCTAAGTCTTTCTATTTGTAAAGTTAAGGAGTGTGTTTGTGTGTGAGTGTGTGTGTTGGCAAATGAAAGAATGATCTTATCAAAAGCTAATTTTCCAAAAGATTTAAACCAGTTAAATCCAGGAGGTAATACATGGGTATCACACTCTTTTTAATTTGTTTTGATGGAGATCTTTCTAAGAACTATTGTTAATAATGAGTTTCAGAAGGTGAAATGATTCCCCACTGCCCTAGGGGGAAATTATCACCAAGTTATAACAGTGAGGAAGACAAAGTTTATTTGGCATATACAAGAAAGAGCAAAGCAGAGGATGGAAATAAATTAACAAGCTATCAAAGCTCTGTCTGATCTGGGAGAAGCATAATACAAGACCAACAGTATATAGACAGAAATTTAAATCTATAGATAGGTGAATTACTAAGAAGTGTTTTCTGCAAATCATTGACACGACTTTTTTTGGGGGGGTGGGGGGGGTGGGCATCACTGCCTCTGGTGGTGGTGGGAGCTACCCAGTACTGCTCCTGAGAGCCGCCACTGGATTTGAACTGCCAAGCCCGCGGGCCATTGGGGCTCAGCCCCAATATGACTTTTAAGGTAATGACAACCAGGAAGTTTTTAAAAATGCACCCAAAAGACCAGCAAAGAGGAGAATAACAAAAAATGACCATTGCTCTCTATCCACGTCCCGGAGGAGCCCTGGTGGTATCGTAGGTACAGGTTGGCTTCAAACGGCAAGGGCAGTACTTCCAAACAACCAGCTGCTCCTTGGCGTGGGGCTTTGGGGTGGGGGTGGGGGAGTCAGGAGCTGCTATTCCAGTGAGGAGTTGCAATCTCAGAAGCTCACTGGAGAGTTCTGCCCTGTCCTATACGTCGCTGTGAGTTAGGATTAACTCTATGCGAGTGAGCTCAGTTTTGTCCTGAGAAACACACACCGAGAAGCACACACTTACTTCTTTGTGAACCTACTCCAATCCACCCACCCACCTTCCCCCTTGGCAAACTGCCTCACCCTGCCTTCCTAAATGTGTCAGGAATACTAATCCGAACCACTCCTTCATCCTGTCTCCTGGGAATTTGTCCTAATCACCTTTGAGTTTCAGTGCTCAGAAATGTGTGTGGAAAGTATTCAAGCTAAGGTTTAGACTGAGTGAAGCTTCTACTGGAGGCCAAAGATTTCCCCCAAACAAACGACTTTTGGTTTCAGGCACTAATGTATCAAGCTGCCATTCAGGATAATTTAAGATGGTCAATGGAAGGCCCAGGTAAGTTGACTTTTATGAAAAATTCACCTTTACCTGCACTCCTTATTCTCCAATATCCCTTCCAAAGACATGAGAACAATTCAACACAACTGGATGAGATAGCGCCACCATCTTTTTCTTTTCCCTTCGGAAGTTGTGGGTAAATGCAGAGCTGTAATTTGGATGGGGACACCATTGGGAAAGAAAGAAACATTTCCCCAGCAACTCTGGAAGACATGTTGTTAATGGGATACCTCATTGAAAGTGATTGTTTCTACAAATTATCCTTGTTAAGCCAAGTTCCAACTCAGTTGTTTTCTTGTTGCTAAGGAAGTTGCCTATGTAACCAAAATAGAAACAAAAAAGCATCAGAATAGCATTTTGAGATCTGTGTTCTGAATCATTCTGTAAGCCCATATAAGGGTAAGTCAAGAAGTATTGCTGTCAGGGTTCTAGTGAATACAGGCACAGATGCTGCTTTGAGAACTAACCCAGGCCATGGTATTTTCAAATGCCTCCTATGAAAGTGAAAGTTGGACATTGAATAAAGAAGACTGAAGAAGCATCCATGCATTTGAATCATGTTTGAAGTCAAGAATATTAAAAGTACCCTGGACTTCCAAAAGGACAGACCGATCTCAGAAGAAGTAAGGCCAGAGTGCTCCTTACAGGCAAGGATAGTGAGACTTCATCTTAGATACTTGGACATGCCAGAAAAGACTCGTCGCTGGAAAAGGACATCTTGTTTGGTAAAGTAGAAGGGCCTTGAAATAGAAGATGGACTGATGCCACCAGGGTCACAATGGGCTGGAGCACAGGGACAAGTGTGAGGATGGGACAGAATCGGCAGTGTTGTGCTCTGTTGCACATAGAGTCTCCATGGGTCAGAGCCGTCTCAACGACACCTACCAACACCAATCTTGATTTAAGAAATTCTCCAAACAACTCAGAATAGTTGCAGAAACTTGCTGTGAGACAGTTTTCAAAACATTGAGAAAGGTCAGAAAGGTCGCCCTCAGGACTTTCCCCCATCGGGCTAGTGCATGGCTATGGTTGTTCTCTGAGGGCAGCGAGGCGTGTTCTTTGAGAACTTGGTTGGAGAATCTTGCCCCATCCACCTTCCAGCCCTGACCTTGACTCTTCAGACTTCTTTTTGCTCCCTAAGCTCAAAGAATCTTGAAAACACCAGCTGATTCTCTCAAAGATGACAACTGCCATTTTGACATTGGGCTAAATCAGAGAGCAAAAACGATTTCTTTTTTTAAAAAAACAGGTTTATTGGCACAGAATCCATATATTACACAATTGAATCATCCAATCATATCTAAAAGACCTGAACAAAAGAAGAGTTTTACAACTGTCACCACAATTTTTAAGCACAAAGTGCCCCTTTTCCCTTTTTCAAAAATCAGATCAGAGCAAACAGGATGTTGCACATCCTGCTCACCCAGATGTTCATCACGTATCATGAGCGCTCCAATCATTATTTTATCTCTACTCTCCAAAAGGAGGAACAGGTAAGGATTAACCTTACTGACAAATCTCACAAAATGCTTTCGCAAAGAGTGAAAGAGATGGAAAAATTGCCTTTAAAAGAGTACAAACCTGGACGGAGGAAATGTCAGGAAATAATGGCTTCATATTATCCTATTTTTTGTTTAATAAAGATTTCTAAGATTTATAGCAATGCATTTAGAGAGACTTGCCCTCAGATAGTGTTGTTTGTGAGTTCCATTGATTCAGGATTCAGCCCCACACCCGGTGGACCCCCCCCCCCCCCGCCCCGGCACAGCAGAACAAAGCGTCATCCATCTTCATGACCATTCTTAACATTTTCTATTTGGAGTATGTACTTCCAGCTTTGGGGGTCCATCTGTAGTAATTCATGGGGTTTTTACTGCATTGTTTTTGGACACAGCTCCCCAGATCTTTCTCTCTACTCTGTCTAACTCTGCATGCACCTATTTAATAGGAAAGAGATGATACCATGCTTCGTATATGACTTGCTTTCTTCCCTTCCACATAAGAACAAAATCATAAGAGTTGATATTCATTGCTCACTTTCTATGCGATAGGTACAATTCAACCTGCTTTACATGTATTGATGCAGTTCATTCTCATAAAAGAAATAAATAACAATGATAGGGAGGCCCTTAGTATTATTTCCCCCAACCCACAGATGGGGGAACTGAAACACAGAGAGAGTGTGTGGCTTCCCTGAGCCTGGAAGGGGCAGGACCGTCACTGGTTTCTTCCATCTGTAGATACCTAGTCTTTAAGATCTTTCCATGTCACTGTATTTAAAGAAAAGGAGGAGAGGTGAAGGAACAGGAAGACGAGAGCGAAAGTAAAGAAGTTGCCATGGAGTGATTAAAGCTCATGGTGTCTCCATATATGTCAGAGTAAAACTGAGATCCATCGGATTTTCAGTGGCTGTTTTTTCAGGACTGGATCACCAGGCCTTTCTTCTGTGGTGCGTCTGGGTGACCATGCACCCCCAGCCAACAACCTTTCTGTTCATCAAGCCAGTGAACCATTTGTACCATCCGTGAATTCTGTTTCTATGTGGGTGTGTGTACAACTTCTACTTACCATGACCTATATAGGGTTTTTCAGACTGTCAGTCCATATAGGAGTAAACAGCCTCAACTCTCTCCTGAGACAAGAATGGTGTGTTTGAGCTTCTGACCATGTGGTGAGCAGCGCAGCTGTTACCGCACACGAGCACCGGGCTCCTTGTCATCACATACAGATCTTCCTGAATCTTTGCAGGTGCTTCATGGCTTCCAGAGGAATGGAGGGGTCATAGCTGACTTACCATTTGTGCTGCTTCTGTTTTGCGATTCAAAGCCCCTTGACACACATGCATAGCTAGTTCTCTAAAATAGCTAGCTAAAGTTGGCAAAACTGGGTCAAAAAGATATGCATGCTTAAGATGTTGACATGAGCGCTAGACTCTTTCCGGAAAGAACTCTGTCAATTCAGAGTTCTACCAGCAGCACATATGCTCTTAGACACGGAGAACTATCAGCCTAAAAAGTCATACATCAAGTATATATCCTCCCACATGCTGGGTCTACCCAATATCTAAAATGTTTCTTACTAATAGACAAAAGGCAATATTTTATTACTGGTTATAACTTCTATTTACATGGTTATTGCTAAGATTCAGATCTTATGTGTTTATAAGACATTGTAATTTCTACTTTGACACATTATTATCTTTACATTGGATTGTTCAGCTCTCGTTACATAGTGGTTACGAGTTGGGCTGCTAACCACAAAGTAAGGTGTTCGAAACTACCAGTGCTTCATGGGAGGAAGACTGGACTTTCTATTTCCATCAAAAAATACAATCTCAGAAACTCATGAGGGCAGTTTACCCTATCCTATAGGGTCACAATGAGCCAGCATCAACTTGATGGCAGTGTGAGAGAGACATTGGTTTGTCTTTTTCTTATTGATTTGTAGAACACACAGAGACATATCATCACAATTATTTTCCATATATATAGTAAGTATTCATCCTCAGATGACTCCTCATCTTTTAGATTTGTTGTTGGCATCTTTGGACTTAAGAAGCAATTGATTTTAATAAATTCAAATTCATCAGTTTTCTTTTTTAGCTTCTTGGGCTAAATTTTTCTCATGCTCCACTTTTGAAACCATCTTAGAGTGTTTGGTGAACTACTCTAAGACACTCAGGCATGTAAAGAATAGACATAGAACCAATGAACACTCTGAGTCCTTACCAATCTAGGCTGCAGAAGGGTAAAGGGGATTGTCTTCGCCCTCTCATGCTTCTATCACAGAAATATCCCAAGTGAATGACATTAACAAACAAAAACTTCCTTTCTTCCAGATTAGAAGTCCACATTCAGAGAGCTGGCTCAGGGAATGCCCTTGTCCTTGTCCCCATTCACCATAGGCCCGGTGCTCCTTGGAACACTGTACAATCTCTGTACATTTTGGCTTCTATCTTCCCTTGGATCTGAAGCTCCCCCCACAGACACCTGGCATTCAAAGGATACTCTCCACTTCCAGCTCTTCTTTCTTGGTAGTAGTGAGGTCCATGTCCTCTCTGCCTCCTTCTCTCTCCTTTGAACTTTTGTAGGATTAAAGGCACGACTTACTGAAGGGTGAGATTTTAGTGAGATAAACTTCATTCATGCCTTCTTGTGAAGCTGTGCCACAAACTGTACCCTAAACCCTTCCTCCTCATGACCATATAGAGGCTAAGAGGTAAAACAGAAAATGTAGGGTAATGATATCCCATCATAAAGGGAGGACAACCACACAATACTGGTAATCATGGCTGTGCCCAGTTGACACATATTTGGGTGGGAGAGGGTGGAGTTTGACACAATTCAATCCACGACAGCACCATTTTCAAGCAATTGGAAGGATCTACCTCCATCTGAAGGTGAGGAGGAAGTCCCAGGAGAGCATAAGTAGGCCCATTTGTCTGCAGATGCCTTTGCTCCCACCAGACTCCTTCACCCACATACATTTCTGCTTGCTCCTCATGTTATAAAGGGGTAGTTCAGACCCTGGGTTCACAGACACACAGCCCGCCCCCTTCCTCTGTCACAGGCCCTGCTGGAGCACTTAAGCCTTAAATGTCATCTGGAACTTTGCCTGATTCCTGAATTCTCACGGGTCTCATTTGTTGTCTTGCTCCAGGCACTGAGCACAAAGTTTCCATTGTGTGCAAAGGGAATGCCATACTAACTGAGCTCCTGGGGTTGCTAGAAAACTATATGACTTAAATCTCTGAAGTAAAGACAGGGATATATAGGGGTGGTTGTCGGGGGGTGGGGGGAGAAACACCAGAGTGCAATATATGATAGAAGTATGGTTTTGTTCTCTTAAGTCTAATTGCAGCACAAACATCTTTGTGACAATGTTGTCAGAAAGAAATAAAAAAATCTTTATTGCTCCAAGCCATGGATTTTCACATTTTTATTGCTTTCTTAACAGAAGCAGTATTGTGTTAAGTCTGTGTGGAGAAACAAATTCATTGGCACTCAAATATATGTAAGAGAGAACTTTATATCAAAGAGTAATCGTATATTAAGAAAGCATAGCAGCCCAGTCCAGTTCAAGTCCATAAGTCAGATATTAGTCCATATATCCCATACCAGTCTCATTTCCTCTTCAGACTCACACAACACATGCAGTGATGTCAAATGCAGGAAGCTCACAGGCCAGCAGGTGGAAAGTCTTGTGGATCCGGTGGCAGGGAAGCAGCTCAGCATTGGCAGGGGTCTCTCTCCACATGGCTCCTCCAGCTCCAGGGTTCTAGCATAGCTCCACATGGCTTGTCAGCAGGAAGATGAAGCAGAGAGAGTCTGTTTGTGTCTGACCTCCAGTGAACAATTTATCTCCATGGCACCTCCAAATGAGGTCATCAAGCTGCCACCTGATTGACAAACTAGGTCCCACCCCTTCGAAAGTTGACACCAGATTATGTAACTTCCAAAACAACTCCACTTCCTTCCCCCCTTGCCTCCAATCACTCCCAGAGCAGATTTGCTGCTCTTGAATTTCACTGGTGTGTTTAGTGCGTCAATGACCATAGGCATGGATTCACTTCTATCTACACCTGTGTCCTCTCTCCAGATGCCACCTTGAATGCCTATAAGTTGTTAACTTATTGGGAAATCTAAGCCAGAGGAATATGAGTCCTTCTTTTCATTATCCTTTCATGATATCTGCAGCAGATACTAGCGGTGCTTGAAGCCTATCACTGTGGCTCTGATCATTCTCACAAACTACCTCACAAGTGCACGTGACATTACATCTGAGGTAACTCAGGGAACCGCAGCAACGACAAAATTAAAGGAAACTCACTGCTGACAAGTTGCGTCTGACTCATTGGGACACTCTGGGAGAGAGCAGACTGATCCTTGGTGATTTTGAGTCTTAACTTTGCATGAAAGCAGACTGCCTCATCTTCCTGTCTCAGAGAAAATGGTGGGTTTGAATCACAAACTTTGTTGT
Source organism: Nesogale talazaci (assembly GCA_004026705.1). Taxonomy (NCBI): domain Eukaryota; kingdom Metazoa; phylum Chordata; class Mammalia; order Afrosoricida; family Tenrecidae; genus Nesogale; species Nesogale talazaci. Next base: position 61,010 of record PVJH01005714.1, on the reverse strand, counting down.
TAACCACCCAGTGCGTAACACCACACACACACACACACACACACACACACACAGCCGCCAGGACTCTCTAACTCTGGGAAGTGCTGGGGAATCATCATATCAGCCAATGACAGGTGGGAGCTGGTGGATAACAACTGGGGCTATGCTCCTTCCTTCAGAATAACTCTAAGTCAGTTCTGGTACTTCCCCACAGGTCCCCAGTGGATTCCCCAGGAACCCATTCTTTACCAACATGGAAATTTGAATTCCTCCCCTTCCCTGTCTCACTTCTCTTTCCCAATTCTAGGGCTGCCTGGGATCAGTTTTCAAATAACAACTTATATTCATGTTTGTCTTCTGGTCAGCTTCTGGCATGACTAGCATCTGGTCATTGCTGACTGGGCTTAAACTGGACACTGGACGTCAATGGTGTCTGTCAACCAGATTCTCTTCCAACAGGATGAATGCAGGAATGTCTGCAGGAAATGGAGCCCTGGGCTGAGGAGTTCTGCAGGATTGTTGAGTGCCATGCGGGCAAGAAGAATCAGCCAAGAGGCAACGCTGGACAAAGAGAAGCAGAGATGAGAGATGGCTTCCTGAGTTCCTGTGTCCTGCTTCCTCTCTTCTTGATTTTATTACTCCTATATTGGCATAATTCACAGGAATCACAGAGATATAATAAAACCCTTCCATTTCCTCAAACCAGCTCAAATAATGTGCTGTACACTACCAAACTATAAAGGCGCTCTGGCAAAGCATTTGGCTGTTAATCTTTGGCATATTGTCTATTTGAATTCCCCCAGCCCTTCCACATGGTGATCTGTATCGGTAAAGATTACAGCCTAGAAAACTGTGGAACAGTTATACCCTGGTGCAGAATTATTGAGACAAGAAGTGTTGCCGGGGGAGGGGATGAGGGGGCAAATAATTCCACATAGAAGAAGCACACCAGTTCTAGCCCAAGTGACTGAATGCATCTAGCCTAAGTTATTTAATGCAATCTCTGTGGGAAGCTTATAACTTGCTACACTGCTCAGAGGCGAACAGGTTGGATGCAGATGTCACTTGAGAAGGGTAGAGAGCTCTGAGAGTCTTCTTTTATTTGTTAGTGGTTTAAAAACCAGGTCCTGCTATCAGGTCAGTTAACAGAGACATCCTGAGATGTGGATGAGGTTTTACAGAACCTTATTCTGCTTGCTTTTTCAGGATCAACAATTGTTTCTCCTGTTCTCCTGAAACCTGAGTTCATCTGTATGTGACTCCCCAAAGTGTTAATTCCAAAATCATAAGTATATGCTTTCTATGTATTCTGATTTTAAACATCAAAACAGTTTTTAAAAAAAAATTATCAGGCTCTCCACTGGTGACTTACTACTAACTATTTCCCACCCCACCCCCTCTATCTTGGAGTTAGTGAATCTGCTCTGCTGTTCCGGGGAGTGAACCCACAATCGGCAGTACTGCGTGCACTAGCGCGGTGTTGAAAAATCAACTCAGCAGCACCTATCAACAACAGCATAGCGCCTATTAGCACAGAAGATGATCAAAAAGTCCTATCCATTCACACTCAGACTCAAACCTTGTTGCCATCGAATTAATGCCGACTCACAGTGACCCCACAGGACAGGGTAGAACTTCCCCTGTGAGTTTCCAAGACTGTAGTATGGGAGCAAAAAGCCATCTTTCTCCCTCGAAGTAGCTGGTGATTTGGAACTGCTGGTCTTGTGGATCGCAGATGGATATGTAACCACTGTGCTATAAATCTATGTCCCAGGAGTCCCTGCTCCTGCCCTTACCAACCTGATTCTTTGCTGTTAGTGCACAGAAGAAGAGGCTCTGACCTGCTCCTGTGATCGACCTCCTGGGAGAACTGTCTCATGCTGGCTCAGCTCGGGTGATCCTCGAGGGTGAGAAGGTGTGTGTGATACACCGAGAGTGCTGTATCCCTTCACTGGGAGCCTTTCAGCCACGGAAGACCCTGTCTGGGTCACAGACAGTCATGTCTCCCTCAGCCTCCTCAAGCCTCTCTGCCTCAGACCCCTCTCTGGTTGAGGCATTCTTTTGCTAGGAAACCACGTGGTTAATATCAGCGCCTCCACTCTGTGCTCCTTTATAAGGAGGATGAGCTTGAGATTTTTGTTCATACCCTTAGTCTAGGAGATACAGAGTGAGGAAAAGGCTCCCCAACCTGTCTTTCTGGGCCATGCCCACCACTGGTGTAGGCTGTTTCAGCAGGCATCCCTGGTTCAGAATTATTGAGTGAAGAAATGTGGCCTAAGGGGAGCAAATAATTCCACATGGAGGAGCACACCAGCCTTGTGATCACGAGATGTCCGTGGGATCAGCTATCAGGCATCAAAAGATCCAAAACTGACAACTGTATGGCTATTAATGAGGGGAGTTGGAGTGGAGACCCAAAGCCCATCTATAGACAATTGTATATCCCCCTGCAGAAGGGTTATAAGGAAGGGATGATTCAACCAAGGGGCAGTAGAGCACTGACAAATCACACATCATTCTTCTAGTTCCTGAATGCTCCTCCCACCCACTACCGTAACCCACTTCTATCTTACAAATCTGTCTAGAACAGAGAACACACATTGGTACCACTAAGAGCTCTTGACACATAGAATTCAGGACAGATGAACCCCTCATCAACAGTAGTAGGTATAGAGATATCATGAGAGAAGGGGGTGGTAGGATGGGGGAGGGGGCAAGAGGGAGAACCCATCACAAAGTTAGATACATAGTCTCCCCCACCCAAAGAAGGGGATGAATAACAGGAATATGGTGAAGGGAGACAATGGACACTATAAGATTCGAAATAATAATAACAATATATAATTTATCAAGGATTCATGAGGATGGAAGGATAGGGGAGCAAGGGGAAACAAGAGGTGCTTATACCAAGGGCTTGAGTAGAAAATGTTTTGGAAATGATGATGGCAACATATGTACGAATATGCTTGATATGATTGATGTATGGAATATTATAAGAGCCCCCAATAACATGATTTTTAAAATATAAATACTGACTATCTTTTAATTGAGAAGTACCACCAAACTCATTCCCTTATGTGTCAAGGGCTGACTCTTTATACTTATGTTAGAAATACATATATTTTAAAATGACAGTTCTTGAGGTTGGTTCTCAAAGAACAAATTCATGTGGATTCACATGACTGAAGCCACAGAGATAGAGGGTTTAATGAAAAGACGCAAGGTTAAAGGAAAACTGGAGCAATGATGGCTTCAGCATGAAGAGAAGAGATGGGAGAGCACTTGGTGACAAGACCGTTGCGGGTCCTTGGAATTTGCCAGAAAGGCTGGCGCATCTCTCCCTGTTTTCTTAAAAAGCTCAGTGACAGGAACTTTGGAAATTTGCAAAGATTTTTTTGTTTTTAGTTTAGTGGGCTACTGTGTAGGAGATTGAAAGTCAACTTAAGCACCAGATTCACCTTTGGGAAAATTGGCATTTGCCGGGCGATTTGTTTTTGAATGGTTGCCTTGCCTTTGAAAAGCAGCCAGCAGAAGATAACACAGTATTTCATCAATACCAATGATGATTAGTGGAAGCACGTGCTTTAAATACCACGTGCAGCCTGTCCAATTTTGCAAGTTGGCAATTCCATGTTAGAGGTAATGATGCAATAAGTATTCATGTGTTCAGATTATCCTAAAAAAGACGCATTAGGGCTTGTAAGTGTTTCTCTCTCCTTACAAACTCTCCATCATGACATGAATGCACAGTTGCTAGTTTCCCTACTCAAGAGCTTGGCTTCATGATAATCAAGGAAATCACCTGAGTAAGTAAGGAGGGAAATGTAGCTAGAATGCACCTGCAATGATTCTGATTTTTAATGATTGATCAAGGTCAGGCATTAGGCCTTTGAAGTGCCTAATGTTTGTTATAGCTCAGAACTAGGTGGGTGGAGAAGAGTTTGGAGGAGCCACTCATGGTCTTGGTAATGAGTTTTCTCCATGAGTTCTACCATAGAACCTGCAGTGCTTACAAGCAACAACAACAACAACAACAACTGGTAAGGAAGGTAGAATCTACAGCTCAGAGGAGCACTCATAGGAGACTTTCTAGAGTCGGGATGACCTTGGCACCAAATACCTTGAGGTTTTCTAAAACATGCACCCATAAGGTTACTCCCCTGCTCCATGGCTTCCTGCTGAGCTTTGGAGAAAGACCAGACCCCATCACAATTTGCCCTTGATTCTATCTTCAACCTCAATTCTTGACACTGTCTAAATAGTCCTATGAAATTCTCCTTCACCTTTTGTTCTTTCCCCATGAAATTCCTCTCACTGGGGCGCATATCTACCAAATACTCCAGTTATTATTCCTTTACCCCTAACCAGCATATGCAAGTTCTTCTCATCCTTGGAGTCTCACTTTAAAGGTTCTGGAATTTAAGATCATCTACACCAAGGACAATGATCTGTGTCTCACATATCCTTTCTAAGTCATAGTAGAAAGATGAATCTAATGAGCTTACACACCCATCCCCCTTCAACATTATCAACTTCAACCCAATCTATACTACAATCACTTTTCCCACACCCCCAAATTATTTTTAAACACCTATCAGCCATCATATCATTTCAATAAACCATAAGTATTTCAGTGTATGTGTGCATACAAGAACTTCTTTTAAAATAAAGCTCATCCCCATATACTCCTTCATATAGTCAAATAAACCATCAATGTTCATAATTTCTAATCATTTTGTCTGAATCAAAATCTAAAGTCTACATTTACATTTTCTCTTGGATTATCATATCCTCACATGTTTATCCACTGATCATTCTCTACCATATTGGTTGAACCACAAAGCATTGTCAACCCTTGATACACCCCAACCAAACCACAAATCTAGGATGCAAAGTCATAGTCCATATTCTGTTCCCTAAGCAAACTGCTATCCACAAATTTCCATCACCATCTGTCATTTTGTGACACTGGTGGCTTGTGACTTGTGATGACGCTGAGAACAATACCACTGGTATTTCAAATACCAGCAGCTCACTCGTGGTGGACAGGTTTCAGCAGAACATCCACACTTAGCCAGATGAGGAAGAAAGCACAGGAGATCGACTTCTGGGATTTTGCCATTAAAAATCCTAGCAACCACATCACCTTATTGTCCAATATGGTGCTGTCAGTCAAACAGCCCTACACAAGAGTTATAACAATGGAGTCAGAGTAAAGAACAATCATGAAGATGGTACAAGACAAACCAACATTTGGTTCTATTTATAGAATGTTGGAGCTGATTCAGTGGCAAGCAACAAGTACCACCCCCCAAAATCTTCAAGCTCCAAAGACCGCTCCCAAAGCAAACTCACACAAACTTAGATTGTTATTGTTGTTAGGGGTGTGTGGTGGTTACATAACCTGGTGTCAATTCGAGACTATTAAGAGTGAAGGGGCAGTGTTTAGCCTGTCAGTCAGGTCACAGCTCGATGACTTCATTTGAAGGCACCAAGCAGAGAAATAGCTCATTGGAGGCCAAACCCACACACTCTGCTTCTTCTTCCTGTTGACAAGTCACATAAAGCTACGCTGATGGAGCCAGAGCCATGTGGAGACCTGTGCCAGTGCTGAGATGCTTCTGCCACCACTGGATCCACAAGACTTTCCACTCACTGGCCTGTTTTCTTCTTATCTTCAGTGGCATTGCACGTGTTGCATGCATCTGAAGAGGAACTTAGAGACTAGCATCAGACACATGGGCTAATATCAGACTTATAGGCTTGATCTGGACTGGGATGGGATGCTTTCTTAATATACAATTACTCTTTGACCTAAAGCTGTCTCTTACACACATGGGTGTCTATGAATTTGTTTCTTTAGTCAACCCAGACTAACACAGGGCGTCAAGTCAGTTCCTATTCAATAGCAACCCTATATACAAGTGTACTTACTAAACACTGCCTGGTCCTGTGCCATTCTTACAATTGTCCTTAATGTTTGAGTCCATTCCATAACTCACAAACATAGAGCGCCCAAAGGTATCACTGGCTATTTTCAGCACATTCTGACCGCTTGATAGGATCCTTGAAGGGCTAGAAAATTGGCCGTACACAGACAAAGAGCAGTTGTTAAAGGAAAAACTTGTTCAGGTCCATGTGCTGACTCTCCAGCTGGCAGCTCATCCAGCTCAGGTCAGAGGCCATCTCGTGGTGTTTACAATCAGCTAGTGAAATGCTTGCATACATGCAGCCATTCCCACACTACTCAAATAGCTGAGTTTGAATATAGGTGGAGTCTAATCTTTTCCTCCTCAAGAGATCCCCTAAGAACAATTTCTTTGTTATTTAAGTCCGCATTGCCCCTGAACACAGATATGCTTTGACTTGATTCCAACAGGAAAAGACTTAAATTTTTTAAAAAACAGGATTAAAAAATAGGATTTTAAGTTAAAAACAGGGGCATAAATGGGTAAAAAAAAGTATGTGGAATTCTTTGCCTTGTCCTTTAAAAATGCATGTAAATACCTGCCCGCCCACCCACTCCATCCCACAACAAGGATCTCCCCAGGGAAGAGTGGGCTTTGTCATGAAAATAAAAGTCTTCAGTGAGACCCAGACAAATGTGGTCAGTGTAGAAAGGACATTCAGGAATATTCAACTCCTGTTTAGTTAGACAGAACAGTTTGGAAAGAAAAATACTGAGATACAGAGAGAAAAGAGGAGGACTGGTATCTCCACATTGGGGGCTGATCAGTTTTGTCCAGGGAGGGCACTGCAATGCTGATTGTCATAGAGTCTTCTTAGGTCTTCTTTATTTGTTGTTCAAATTTCCTTTTTTTTGGGGGGGGGGGGGGCGCATCACTTCCCTCTGGTGGTGGAAGTAGGAGGCCCAGCCTTTGCTCCATGGAGCTGGAATTGAACCTCCATCCCAGTGGGCCGCAGTCCCACGCACAACCACTATGCCACCGGGGCTCAGCCCTCGTTGTTCAAATTTCACACACATCTGAAGTGATTGAAAAGACTATGGCCTGTGTCAGCTGCCCCTTAATCCTCAAACTTATATCCGTGCTCGTCAACACATCAAAGAAGTCTTGTGCAGCAGACTTACCGAAAAAGTTTGACTTCATGACTGCTGTTTCCATGAGTAAGGTGTACTCCTGGAAAAAGCTGTGTGAAAGACCTATTCCACAGAGATTAAAAAAAAAAAAAGGCGGGGTGGGGGGGCGGCGCGGAGAATAGCTACCAAGGCAACTTACATAGACCCAAACAGTTCTGTCTAAGGAGCAACACAGCCTGATTCTCTTTTGAAGCCAAGGTGGGAGATCCCTAGAGACCAAAGTTCTCAAACTGCTTCGTTGTGTTCACTGCACCGCCATCACTGCTGGACAATGCAGATCTTTGTGAAAACTTAAACTTGTAAAATTATTATCCTTGATGTGGAGTCTAGTGTGTTAGTCTGGGTAAACTAGAGCAACAAACTCATAAACACGCATATGTATATAAGGGAGAGGTTTACATACAAGAGGAATGGAACATTGAGAGACCATCCCAACTCAGTCCAGTCCAAGTCCTTAAGTCCATATTAGCCCATATTTCTGATACTAGTCTATAAAGTCTTCAGACTCACGAAGCACATACAATGATGCCAGGACAACCACAGGCCAGTAGGTGCAGAGTATTGTGTATCCAGTGATGGCAGAAATACCTCAGTGCTGGCAGGGATCTCCCAGTGCCATCCCAAACATCTCAGCACTGGCAGGAGTCTCCACATGACTCCTCTCACCCCAGAGGTCTAGTTCTATCAGAGCAAGCCCATGTGGCTTCTCCCCTGGCTCCTCCAGGTTCCAGGATTCAGGATCTATCAACATGCTGCCATGTTGTCTTGTTTGTATGGCATCTCCCAGGGACTGAGTTGATGGTCTCTCATCTCCACAGGGGAAAGATAATGAGATTTCCTAGAATTCTCAGAGAAAGCCATGCCTACACAGAGGTCTCATTGGCCAGCTCCAGATTGACAGGCTAGACTCCACCCCTACACTCTTAATCAAATTGGCACCAAGATACATGACTGCTACATCCAGTGACACCATTGAGAATGACAAGGCAAAAGATCCAAGCCAAGGAAGGCATCTCTCCCAGCCAGCAGAGGTTGATCTTCTCTGGGAAGCAACAGGAAGATCAACGCACCCTGTCTGACGACGTCATCCATAAAGAGTCCCCTCTACACCTGACCCTGCGCTTGAGAGGCCTCTAAGTTGTGCCTCCTTTTAAGCTTTCAAGAAACTTCATTGCACTCTTCTCTTTTCTCTTTCTTTGTTGTATTCCCTCCTCCAATTAAAAAAAAAAGTTAGGGTGGCAAGACTTGATCTCACAGTCTTTGGACATATTATCAGGAGAGAAAAGTGCCCAGAAAAGAACATCATGCTTGGTAAAGAAGAGCAGCGAAAAAGAGGAAGACCCTTTAGAGATGGATGGACACGGGGGCTGCAACGATGGACTTGAACATAAGAACAACTGGCAGGAGAGTGCAGGCCTGGGCATGCTCTTGTTCTGTTGTACAGAGGGTCGCTCTGAGTCAGAACCAACTCACTGGCCCCTGACAACAAGTTATTGGCAGCATTCACCGCAAGGCAACCTCACCTGTAATCAATGCAATTTTCTCATTACTTTAAACCCAAACTCAATATTATATAAACAGTCATAGCCCTCCCTTCTCCCTCTCTCTGTCATGAGCAACGACTAATAAAATCTGATTTCTTTGCACTTGTGTTAGTGAAGTCACACGATATTTGTCCTTTTGTGATGAACGTAGCTCTCTCGGCATAAAATCTCCCAGTTCCCCCAATGTTGTGTCATGTATCAAGACTTTATCTTTCCTACTCACTGAGTTGTATTCTACTGTCTGTGTGACTACATTTTGTTTATCTATTCGCCTGGTGATGAACCAGATGAACCAGTTTATTTCCACCCTCTGGCTAGTGTGAATAGTGTTGCAATGAACATTAGTACGCAGATCTCTGAGTACCTGCTTTCAAAGGTCTTGGGTGTATACCTAGGAATAGAATTGCTGAATCATATGTGGTTCAATTTGGAGTTTGTATATTGGTTTTGCAGGGATTGCCCCATGATTGTCCACAATGGATACTTTGCATCCCCATCAGCAATCAATAAGTGTCCCAATCTCCCTATCCCTTCACAAACATTTGTTATTTCTTCATTTGTATTTATTTTAGTCATCTTGTGAGAGTAAACTATTGCCTCTCAACAATGGTCAATGATGCTGACTATCTTTTCATGTAGTCAGTGACTGTTTGGAGGTTGTGTGTGTGTGTGTGTGTGTGTGTGATCTCTATTAAAACCTTTGATCTTAAAAAAAAACCCTTTCATCTTTTATGGTTGCTCTTCATAAGCAGTCATATTCTTTAAAACTGAATCACAGGTGGAGACCATAGAGATGCACAATAATATTGTTCTGTCTCATCAAATAATAAAAGCAGAAACAAAAAGCACACTGACTCTGTGCCAGGTACCGTGCTCAGCACTATACTTAAAGAGTATGGTTACATGCTTGTGTGAATATATTAATGCACTGAAACCTATCCACAGTTTTATTGGTAAGCACTAGTGTTAACTCTATTGTAGTTCTTGGGAATGGATCCCTTCCAACACATTCACACACCTGCAAGAATGCAAAGGGTCCCAGGTAGAATTTGATGACCATGAATCTTCTATGCACACTGAATAATGGAACTTTTGAATTGAGTTTTCAGTCATAAGGCCTGGAGGGAAGCTGTGGAGAAGGACATAGAATATATGCATCATGGATAGCCTTGAGTAATAACCTTGCCCACACATTTGTATCAGAGCTTTAACTCGATCCCAGTGACAGCAGTTGTTGAGAAGCACAGCTCGATCGCAGAGCTCACTCATCTTCCATACAGATCCGAGAGGACAGTTTGAAAGAGGACAGTGGTGAATGTAGATGAAGAAAAGGAACAAAAGCTGCCCTATAGTGAAGAGTCATGTTCACTGGGAGAGAGCTGACGGTGCAAGTCACAGGCTCTGTTAGGAAGGAAGCCTTTTATTTCCTCTTTTTGCTTAGGCGGGGCCATTTGTGGACCAAAGTCTGTCATTGGGAGGGTGCCCTGATCCTTCTGTGCCCTGATAAGTGGCTTGAGAAGCGAGAGTTCTAGCTGATATGACACTGGTGGAGTTCCGGGGTATGACTTAGGAAACCGAAGTCCACATAGACTCTTCTGAGAGATTTGGAATGACAAAGCCTTCTAAGGCTGCCCTTCCATCCATATCCCCGAAATGTTTCCTTCAGAACCACGCACCTTGAACTCAGAGAGGGAGATGGACAAAGACTCTGTGCATGGGGCCTGGATTTAGAAAGGACAACAGACCTATACCTGATAGGGATAGCGGTTCTTAAGAGGGTAAATGAAAGAGTTTTGCAATAGAATGGTGCTGTTGGGTGAGTACTGGACTGTTACCCTGAAGGCCAATAGTTCAAACCCACCAGTGGCTTCTCAGGAGTGAGATGAGGCTATCTCCTCCCATAAAGTTTCACAACCTCAGAATCTCTAAATAGGGTCATCTAGGAGTTGGAATCAATTTGGTGACAGTGGATTTTACAAAAATTCATAGAAACTTTATTAAACAAAGCTCCCCAAATGAGAAGTTTTTGTTTTTCAGCATCTCCTCCATCTAAGTTTGTACACTTCCATCCCACCAGCTCTTCCATGACACTGTCTGCACTCTTCAATTTTACATCACTTTCTCAACTGTGTTTTTAATACATTACCATGGGGTTAGATCAATGGCACTCTAAACAGAAGGACCTTACTCCAGAGAGATGATCGATAAGATTCTCTACCGTACAATAATAAAAATGTCTCTAAGGTGTACTAGAGGCAGATAGAAAACAGAGATTAGGGGTAGATTTGGGGCTTGCACTTTATCTTAGCTTCGATCAAAGAATAATTAGATTTTATGACATGGCCCTGCTTGATATTTGCCCTCATAAAAGAAACATAGACAATTTGGGTGCTATTGCAAAGTGTGGTGAAGAAATTGACTGGTGCATGGTTATGAAAAAGAGCTGTGAGTGGGGGCTTCAAGGATTGTTTTCAAAGAGGCAAGTATCTAAGTGAGACGTCAACTAAGTCTGCATGGAAGAAGCACGCCAACATCTGTGATCCAAGGATTGGATCCAATTCAAATCCAATTAGAGAGAATTGTATCAGAGTGCAAACTGTGGAATTCTGGTGAGCTGAAGGCTATGGATGACAGTGGAAGGTCAAAATCCATTTAAAGGACCTACATAGGGACTAGGTCTCTGGGGACCCCCCTCTGACTCTAAGTGGGGGCTGGGAACAATCTGGTTATCAGACAGAGACTCTTGGAGCGATGACTAGAGTAGAATAGACGAAAGAGTAACCCTGACTTGAATTGTTAAAACCTTGTCTTTTGATACACTTTGACCTTGGTCTGGTTTTTAATATTTCCTGGTTTTGTTTTGTAGATTGGGGCTTATCATTGTTGCATATTGCTATTGTTCATAGTGTTCTTGACCCTGTGTTATATATCTTTCTAGGTTTTTCAGTTTATGAAACTCAGGTTAGGTGAATCTGTAGAGATAATAACTAGACTAATGATTCCTGAGTGGCGGCTGAGAAGGGGATGGGCAGCCTGTAATAGGAAATCAATATCAAGGAGTACAAGAAGAAAAAAAATGTGTTGGAAATGATTGTGGTAGTGATTGCATAACACTGCTTTATATACCTGAACCATTGAATGGCATGATGTCCAAATTTTGTGCAATATAATGATGTAGGGGGGGGAATTGCACTTTGGGCATCTATACCTTTTTGGTGTTCTTTAACAAAAACAAGTCTTAATGGGCAAAATCAGGCCTGTCGGTGGATGGGGTAAGGTTTGGCAATGAAATGTTGGTATGTGAGCTCTTGCTGCCTAGAAGAATAAGCAAGTGCATTGTCATGATGGAAAATAGCTTCCTCTGCACAGCTCTCCAAAAGCCTTTTGATCAGTAGCCAAGCACGTAAGCATTGCCCCACAAAGACAGATTCAAGCTCACGGGCATCTTGTTGGTTCTGACACATGGTGACTATAAAGCAGAATATTGGATTTCTGAGACTACACACATTTTTTATCTACATATTTTTATTGGCACACAATTTAGACATCATCCAATTATGTAATTCAATCATTCAATCATATCAATGGAAGGGGAAGTGTATGATCAACACTACATCTACCTTAGAGAATTCCTTCCCCCATAGTTAAATCGCCTGTAAAATGAGTTGTGCAATCATGCTAATTTCCAAAGATTCCCCTCTTCCTGCCTTCATTCTTAACTTCCCAAATCTTCTTTCCCTTCCTATCAATCACCCCCCACCCCTTCATCCCCTATAACACCTTGTATCAATTGTTATCATTATACATCCACTCCTCCTGTGCTTCACAACTGGGAAACCCAACAGAAGATAATGAAGAGCAGGCCACGCTAAGGTGGTAAGGATATGATCATAGTAGTATAAAGACAAAAATACCAATATTGTGTGAGAGGAATAAGACCATTATCAACATTCAAGAAACCAGGGAAGAAATTTCTGTCCTGGGACAACTAAGAGATACTTGCACCCAGAACAAATTCAGGTCATGTCAACAGTGAGGTCACCTGGCCAAGTATCAAGTTCAATCCAGCATGATCAAGACTGCAATGGTTTCTGCCTGATAGGTTGTTTGGGACTCTATCCAAAGTTTAGAGTGGATCTGCCAGCAGCTCTGTCTGACTAGATGCTCTGGCAGATGGGTTTTGAGCTCCCACTGTTCTCCATAGCCTGCTACAAATTGTTTGTTCATAATTTTAGCTCGAATACTTTGCACCATTATTTTAATATTGTAATTGACGGGTTGAGCTTCGGTGGTGTAAGTGGTTGAGTGTGGGACTCCGGCCCGAGGGCTTGGTGGTTCAAATCCAGCAGCGGCTCTCAGGAGCGGCAGTGGGTGGCTCCCATGACCACCAGAGGACAGTGAGGCCCCCCAAAACAAACAAACAAAAAATATTGTAATTGGCATCTTTGAACCACACAAGCTGGTGGGTTTCTTCTGTGCAAACTTACAGTTAACTCCTTGCTTAGATGGCTGCTTGTTTGAATGCTGGCCCTTAAGAACCAGATGGCAGCCTTCCAGATCTGCTGAGGGTGACGACGGCCCTGCAGGCAAGGGAAATATTGCTTCTTGAGTTGCTCTCTCCCCAGCTCTGTCCCTGTGGTCAATGTGGCCTGTGAAAATCCAAGGGAACTTGCCCGCCAGAGAACAGGAAGAAAACCCAGGAGATGAGCAAGGGAAAAAGACAAAAGGCTGGCTTGACTACCTCTCAGAGGAAGCAGAGGGATTCTGAACTCCTGCAACAAAAGCATATGGCAGCTACTGAGAAGGAGTCTATGCAGACAAGAGAAGAGTGATGACTGGCTTATTTGGAATACGTGGGTGCTCCTGCCAACTAGGTGTCTCACATGCTCTGAGAGCAAGATTCTGTAGCGTGGACCATCCTTACATATGTTACAACTTATCCTTTAAAAGCGGTCCATTTTAAACTTTACCTTTCAACCTGATTTAGTGTCATGTTTTAGAGCCATTCTTCAAAAAATAAAACACTAACCATGCGGGGGTGGGAGGGGGGAGAAGAACCCTGATACTATTCTCATCGATAGCTAGGCACTGTCTACTTTTTCTTTTTCTTTTTTTTTTTTTGCCACATTTGGGTGCTGCAGCATCTTTACCTTCAATGATCACCTTATGAAGGTGAGTATCAAGCTGGGCCATGAGCTATGGAATGATATGGCATATCTATTTCTGCACATGTTTCAACAAATTTTTAAAAAGAAGAAGCACAGATCCAGGAATGAGTTCTAGGCTCACACTGAACCCCAGCTTCAACTTAAGAACAATTAGTTCTCACATAGTGGCCCTGCTTGAGATTTTCACTCTTTTTAAGCTCGGATTGCCTGAGCTTTCTGCCTTGGAGTGGAGTGGCTGGTTGGTGGGTCCAAACTGTGGTTAAGAGCTCAATGTGGAACCAACCAAGACTCCTTCTGAAAGCTCTGCCATCCTGTCAATTCCGACTCCTCCCCCCCCCCCCCCCCCCCCCCCCCCCCCCCACGGCATAGAGGAGAACTGCTCCGTGGGGAATTGAAAGCCCTTTTTCTGTTCGGAAAGAGATTCCTTAAGCATAGTTAAAGCAGACACAGGGAGATACTCTCTCTGAAGCGGAAGGGAACAGACCTGTCTGACAAGGCCAAGAATCCCAAAGATAGTTGACTAGGAAAGCTAAATTAAAAATTCCTCCCCCACCAGGGTAGGCAGAGAGAACCTAGATCAAGCCCTAAGTTCATACTACCAGCTTCTCAGACTGCTAGAAAATTGTTTTAGTTCATTAAAACCTTCCTCTTGTGGTGTTCCTGTGATAGCAGCACTAAGAAGCTAGGACATTGGACAAAGTCGTCCCCGAGGTCGTTGCTAATGCTGATATAATTGGCCGCGTATCCTTTGTTGTTGCTGTTGTTGGTTATGTATCTTGCTTCCCTTCCTAGAGTGGGAGCGATTTGAAAGAGGCCCATCCCCATGGGACTCAATTAAAGAAGAAGGTCCAGGGTTTAACATCGTGTCTTGGGGCATCTCATAAGTTCTTCCAGAAGTTCAGCAGACTCTGTGAATTACACATGCCACTGATGCAATTTTCTACCTGGAAGTGAAGCTGGGTAACTCAATGCACAGACCAGTACGAACAACTCTCTTGAAAAATAGCGGAGGAAGGGTCTCAACTGATAAGTATGACCAGAACTGTTTTGCACACTTTCTCACCCCAATATCTGAGCAGGGGTAGATGTCCCCATAACCAAGATAAGCAAGGACTTCCTTCTGCTTACCTACTACTGTGTTAACTGGGTTGGAAAAGATTGCAGGAAGGTACTGGGGGGTTGGAAGAGCCATCGAGATCAACCATACTCAGAAGCAGAATCTCTGATGAAATTATTCACTACAGGTGGGTCTGGAAGCACAAGTAAGCCCATGGCTATCTTGCTTATTGGGTTATTGGGTTAGTCAACACAGCCTCTGACCCTTACGGTTCAAAAAATAAAACAAAATTCTCTCAATAACATTAATGTTTTGTCAGCAGTCATAAACAGACACTGTATTAAAATGCCAGGAGCATTATTAAAAGTATTTCAGGGCTCAAAGATGCTTCCTTTTGGATTAGTCCCTAAAACTGAAGGCATTCCTGACAAAGCCCCCTTTCCACCCTAAGCCTTGAAATAGTCCAAAGGCCATCTTGAGAACTCACATTCCCTTTCTAACCTCCAAACCACCAAAGTGAAGTTCCAAGGAGACAGGGAAAAGCAGTAGCCCTAAGCAAGCTCCTTGGTCATCAGGGAAGACAGAGAGGCACAGACTACTTAGAGGAAAGACGGTTAGATGAGGAACAGACACAAAAATAAGAATGGACTTAAGGAAGTACCCCTCAAGACCAAGACTATGATATTGTATTAGAGTGGCTTACAAAAAGCTATGGATGGCAGTGACAGTCCCAAATCCACTTGCTGGGGCCCCACATTGATCAAGCCTCCATTGAATTCCTGGAATTAGTAATCGAGGATGTAAACTCCCTTGCTCTCAGACAGAATGCTGTGGAAAGTAGGTTATCCTCCCCTCTCTCCACCCAGACCAGGGCGAGACGGTCAGGTAAGCACTTGGTTGGATGTGTCCCTTATTTTGTTTTTTAAAGAAAAACAAGCTGACACCAAGGGCTTAATAGAAAATAAATGACTAGAAAATAATGATGGCAGCATATGTACAAATGTGCTCAATACAACAGATCTATGGATTATTACAACACTTGTTAGAACCCTCAATAAAATGTTAAGAAAAATAATAATAGGGCAGGGGGGAGGGAAGGGAAATATGGGGAACGGGTACTAGAGGGCCTAAGTGAGGGAGGATGTTTTGAGAGTGATGATGGCAACAAGTGTGCAAATGTGGCCTGTATACAATTGATGGATGGGATCATGATGGGAGGTGTATGAGCCCCCCAATAAAATAATTTATTAAAAAAGGGGGGAGGGGGAAAGAGGAGCCTATACCAAGGGCTGAAGTAGAAAATATTTAGAAATGATTATGGCAACATGTGTATAATTATGCTCGATACAAATGACATATTTGAATGTTATAAGAACTGTAAGAGCCCCCAATAAAGTCACCGGAAAAAAAAAGAAAAATAATAATAACACAACTAAAAAAAAAGAAAGAAAGAAAATCATATTCCAGAGGAAGGTGATGAATGAGGAACTGATACCAAGGGCTCAAGTAGCAAGAAGGTATTTTGAAAATGTTGATGGCGACAAAAGTGCTTGGCACAATAGCGGGATGTCAGGGTTGTGATGGGAGAGGTAAGAGCTCCCAATAAAGCGACTTTAAAAATGAAATTAAGACTTCACTTGACGGCTGGTGGCGCATGGCCCTGGGGGCTTGACTCTGAAGCAAGGCTGCGAGCAGCTTCCTGCACCTCAAGCCTCAAAGGCAAGGGCATTGGGAGGGCGACGAGGAGGTGGCAGCCATGAGTGTGGGGACGAGCAGGCCTGGGCTTAGACCTCCCGGAGGGTGCACCTCGCCTTCCTCCCTGAGCACTACTAACCACTGAAGAGCCAATGCCAAGAAAATGTACAGGCAGAAGCTGAAGAAGTACATCTTATATCTGCAAGGTTGCCACCGAAGGATGCCACGATATGCTCGTTGGCCTGCAGGGATTCGCTGCAGCTTACTCCGCTCTCTCTTGTGTCGCCGCCAGCATGATGTCCTCCGTCCACTAGTGAAAGCTGTTGGTCAGGAGCCACAAGAATGAATGGAAGCCCTTGCTCTGGAGACCCAGCCAAGCCAAGAATATTGGAGACTTAAACAACAACAACAACAACAACAAACACTTAGAAGAATAAAAGGACTCTTTCTGAGTAGAACTGTATAAGTGTGATAACTAAATCATCCCTGCCCTTACTACTCAGTCAGCTTTTCATGCCTCTTGATGCGGGTGGACCAGAAAAGGCCAGAGGATTAGGCCATGGATAGAAGGGTGAGATTGAAGTTTGTTTGCTAAAGCCCGATCCTTCCCGTGAAGAAGTCACAGTGGAGGAAATTGACAAATGAGGGCACCTTTGGTGGGGTGGGGAGGCGCAGCCTGCTGGTGATGGAGGGGAAACTGAGGAGGACTTTGATCTGGCCCAGCAAAATCGGTCTGTTTTAAGTAAGTGGCAAGTCAGCCTGTGACTGCCATCATGTGAGGACAGACAGGGAGCCGCTTGTTTCTAAAGTCATCTCCACTCCTTTGCTGCCAGGAGTTTGGTGACAGGCTTGGAAAGAAGGAAAGAAAAAGGATCCTACTGCAGATCATGATTCTTTGAAGACCTTTGACCAGTCTGCCAGGACTACTACAAGTAGGGAAAGGCTCTCCATTCTCTCCCTTGGCTGATATGAGGGGCCACCAGCAACGAAGGCAGGAGTCACAGCACCTGGAGATGCTCTGGGGTGGCTGGTCCTGGTTATTTGAGGGTCTGTTCTTGAGGGCTCTATGTCCAGCCCACATGAACCAATGGCCAATGCCTGCTCTGGTGTCAGCTGAGGCCTTGGCTTTTGACCCTGCCCATGTAGCCATGCTAATCCACTCTGGATGGAGGATAGGTGCTTCCCACACGCCAACTGATTTGATGTGGTTTGGCTTGGAATGGAGGGGCCAATATAGAACAAGACACAATGCCCACAGATGAAAGTGCCTAATTCAGAGAAGGAAATAGGACTCAGTGTGGAAGAGCTTGCTTGCTATGAAGCAAGACTGATCTTGACTTTCTGGAAGCTTGTGTTGCAGACAAACTTGGACCCAGTTCCTTCAGAGTCCATATTTGTGAGGGGAAGAGAATGCAAAAAATCTTGTTTTTGCCTAATGATGAAATCTGATACTGGCATATTTTTGCACTTGTAAGCTAATTATAGCTTGTCTGACAGCAGTAGGGGTTGGAGAGAAGAGAAGATGTAAGTGGTAGAAAAAGCTAAGCATAATGAATAAGGAGAGTCAGGGCTGTGTGCCTGCTGGTTACCGGAAATGAACCAACCACGCCAGTTGTCATAGAGTTGACTCCAAGTCGTGGCCACCCTGGTTAACAGAATAGCACTGTGCTTCATAGGTTTTCCAGGGGCTGCTATTTCAGAAGCAGACACCAGGCCTTTCTTTCAAGATGCCCTGAATGGACTCAAACCTCCATTCTAACTTGGTATCTGCATCATGCACAGACTCATCTGTGCTGTATTTCAAAGATGCCTTTCCACTCAGTGACGCTGCTGGGCCCAAGAGAATCCTGTTAGAAGTATGATGCATGGTCCAAAAACGTTTTCCTTTCCTGGGAGTCCATTCAACCAAGAGTCTTCCCAGTCCCTGGGTCCCACAAAAACACTAGCGAAACTATGTTGGACCCTGAAATTCTTGAAGTCTGGTTAAAAAGTATCCCAGAACTTTCAAAAATCAAATTTGCACGAGGATGTTGGGCTCATGTGCACAACTTAGCGCTTCTAGACTGCCATTCAGTTGGGGGGCTGGGGTGTTGCTTCTCAACAGCTGAACATTGATGTTTTCCTCTCCAGACATCATGTTCTGTAGGGTGTTTTCTTTCCCTCTTGCCCCAACATCTCAACCTATACCTTACTGGTAATTGAGTTTGAGCACTTTCCATGACCTTTTGTGTTTTTTTTTTAGTAAATAAAAATGTTTGCTCTGACAAAAAAATTAAATTAAGTAAGACAAACCTATTCTGTGCCATTGCACAGCTCATTTCATCAAATCAGTAACAATCTTCCGTTAATTCCCCTTAAATGTGGTTCTTTTGTCCTCTTACCCACCCTCCCTCCCTCCCTCCCTCCCTCCCTGGGGGTGTCCTTTGTGGGGCTCGCCACAGTGTACACAGGGCCACATAGTCAAGCCCTATTAGTCTTGCCCTTATTGCTTTAGACAGAAGGCCTGGGACAATCTTGTCTGCCTTTCTACCTAACTTAATGTATCTGATCATGATCATGGCCAGGTTTCTGCTTCTGGAGCCCCACCTATAATTGTGATATGTTGATCCGTCATGAATCATAAGTTTGTGACAGTTTCCTTTTTATTTCATGGTCTATTTAACTGGCCTTGTGCGAATGGCTTCCCTCATAGGGATGATGTATCTGTGTCTTTGTGCTGTTTTTGTCCCTGTTAAGACTTCATAATGTTATCTTTACATTTTTAAGATTGAGCTTTGGTTTGGACCCTAAAACAATATGCAGGTAGAAGAAG
The DNA here is from genome assembly GCA_004026705.1 of Nesogale talazaci. Taxonomy (NCBI): domain Eukaryota; kingdom Metazoa; phylum Chordata; class Mammalia; order Afrosoricida; family Tenrecidae; genus Nesogale; species Nesogale talazaci. Next base: position 41,656 of record PVJH01005714.1, on the reverse strand, counting down.
ACTAACTCTTTTGTCTGTCCCAGTTCTAGTCTGATGGATAAATAAAAGACCTCTCCTGACCATCTTTATAACAAAGCTTTTGACAAAAAATTTTGCAGAAGGCAATGCTTGTCTTTATCCCATTTCCTGAAGGAACCAAACCACTATCAGTCCAGGATATAAAGTACAAATCCTACATTGACCTCTTTGGACTCAGTCCAAAAAGCTTGGATGATGTGTCCATTGTTTCCCATCTCTTTTTTCTCTTTACTGCATATGCTGAATACAATTTTTTTCACTATTATAATCTTATGATGCCTTTCCTCCTAGGACACTTTCCTTATAGAAACAAATAGGAGTAATTCAGCATATTTCCTTCTCAAAGTTTTCTCAGGGAAGGATGAGCCTGGGAGTGTGGGCCCTTGTAGCTGGTGACTCATTTTCTATATGTAGAAGTAATTAGAGTTGTCTGAAGATTTGCCAAAGCAGAGCTATTGCTTGCATTCTCCCAGACAATGTCTATCTGTTCCTGTTTTTCTGATTTATTTTGAAGAAGAAAAAAAAAAGTTTCCTTGGGGAATTCACCATGGATTAGAGTCTGAAATCTAAAAGCATGTGCTCTTACTGCTCTGAAAAGGATCACATTAGGATCCTGGAGAGAATGGGGGTGGGGTGAGAGAGCTGGCTTATGAGTCGGATAGAGACCAGTCAGGTCCTCAAGACTATGGTCCTTACCCTTCAGGTCAGAACCTGAACTCACCTCCACTCCAGAGTCATCTGCCTTTAAAGATCAAAAGGGGCAGCATTTACCCATGGGCAGAGTGCCCCAGGTTCCGATGGAGGAAGGGGAACAGGAGATTTAGGGAGGAAATGGAAGAAGAGATGGAACAAGGAGGGGATCGCACTGAATTCAATCCGCCTGTGTAGGACTCACGGAGTCCTGTAGTGGTATGCATTCGGCTGTGATGGGACTCCACCAGTGGCAGAAGGATGGGACTCTCTACTCAGAATCTCATGGGGGCAGTTCTACCCTGCCCTCTAGGGGCACTATGAATCAGCATCGACTCCATGGCCGTGAATTGGTTATTGAAGGTTATTGTATCAGCCCTGCTGGAATAGTGGTTACCAATGGTACTGTCAACTGCAAATTCAGCTGTTTGCAAGGGCCAGCCAGTCTCAAGAACCAGCGGGGGCAGAGGACACCTGTCCTGCAGTCACAGCAAGTTGGAATTACCCCGATGGCAGTGAGGTTTGTTTGGTGCTTTTTAGTGGGTGAGCATATGAATTGCCGAAAGCAAAATTATGATGTGCTCTATGAACCTTTCCCCAATTCATGCCAAAAAGTTGAGGAAATACAAGCATCATTTAGTCTGTGTGCAGAAGACTGCAGCCTGCAGTCAGAGCCCGCACTCCAGTCTGAGTCTTGGCCTAGGTCCAGGCACTCTCTTGAGGTCTCTGCATATTTCTGACCACAGAGCTTGAATTCTGAACACTAGGTGTTCCAGAAGGCAAGAGTTTGCGGCAAAAGCCCGGAACTTATTTTTGAGTCTCCACATAGATTCCGCCTCCATTGAATTCTTCCTGTTCTTTAACCACAGGGTCCCTCATGGTGGTGTGGTTTGGTGGTGGGCTGAGATCCAAAAGGTTTGCAGTTTGAAACTAGCAGATGCTCTTTGGGAGAAAGGCAGGATTTTCAACTCGAGTTAAGAGTTACGGCCTCAGAAAATGCCGGAGGCAGTTCTACCGGTCCTTTAGGGTCACTGTGACTCATTAGCAGTGAGTCAGTGACTGAGGGTCCATATAACAGTGCTTCTTATTCTGATTGCATTGGAAGAGGGGCCTCAACCAAGTTTATAAGTTTTTCCATCTAGCGTCGTGTACGTTTCCCAGGCATGGTCCCATTTCCATGTCTGTGGTCCTAACTGCAATGATGACGTGTTAATCTGCTGTCGATCTCCCTGCTCCCTAAATCCACTTGATGTATTTTCCTCAGATAGAGGACATATCACATATGAAACTGATAATAACAGATACTACGCTTGATCTTAGCCATAAGGCCGAGCAGCAATGGCTATAGTCTATAATGTAGCCATCTGACCACGTATCTTTTGGACACCTTGATGGCCTCATGTCGAGGGTCTTCCTCATCTGGGAGTTTAATTTTTGTTTTTTCTTTTTCTAAGGTGCTCAGGTTGAGTTGCTAACCATAGGTTTGGCAGTTTGAACCTACCAGTTCTACTTTGAGAGAAAGTGAAGTCCGTTTTCTCCTTTCACGATTTCGTCTCAGTCTGTTCTACATGGTGCTTGGGTCGAAATCCGCTCAGTGGCCATTGACTCGGTTTCCTGATGTGCTGTCTTGGTCTCGTTTAAGAGTTAATAAAATGAACTCCATAAAACATGCTTCAAGGGCTGAGCCCTGGTGGTGTAAGTGGTTGAGTACGGAACTGCAGCCCGCGGGCTTGGCAGTTCAAATCCAGCTCTCAGGAGCAGCACTGGGTAGCACCCATGACCACCAGAGGCAGTGATGCCCACCAAAAAAAAAACCATGCTTCAGTTGGGTGTTTTTCCCCCTGAACATTAGCCTTTAGTCAAGTTCCAATGATAACTCCAGAAACATCATTATTTCAGCTCGTTACACAAAGCCAGGCTATAATAGTGAGTCCTAACCTGTAAAGAGTGCATTTTCTCAATGTTGCTGTATTCTATAAATCTAGGAATTAAAAAGTGCTAGACCCTAAGATGGAGGTCCATGTATGTATTCCTATGGCAGAATCTAAGTTGAACTTAAATCTTCTTCTCTTAGTCTATCAAGACAATCTTCACCTCATGGGATTTGGGTCTTAGTGGAAGAAAATTGGGAAAACAACAACAGACTCTGAGACACACAGGAAACGTGACTCCTCATGAGAACCTTCTTCCAGGCTCTGAGAATTAAGTCCACATGCAGCTGCGTCACTGAAGGCCAAGACCGCAGTAGCTAAACAGGAACTGGGATGCTAAATAGACACCACAAAGTATCTCACGAGCTGCCCCCCACCCCACCCCCCTGTAAGTCTCAGATGCTGACTTACCTCATCAATTTTGAGAGAGAGGAGTGTTGGGTATAACTGGATATGCCCATGCGGATAAGGAGTCCTAATGGTGGTTCATGATTGGTTGCCTTTGGTTTAGCTTAAATCTATCAAGTTTCTTAAAATTTTCAGTTTCTTCTTTTGTGAAAAAAAAAATTGCTATTTGCCTGGTTTGATGCCTATAGGAATAAGTGTGATTTTAGACAGAAGAAAGAGAAGAAGAAAATAAGAGAAAGAAAACTACTTGTTTCAGATAACATGGCCAGAAAAGGCTTTTCTCAGTGAACAATCACAAAACCCAAAGGAGAAGAGAAAAAAAGGTCAGGGCAAACTTCTAGGAGGAAGGAAAGACATATGCAAATCCCCTCACATCCCTGGGTTCCATGATTCATTGCAACATTCCACAGAAACTCACCAAATGTTGAGAAAATACCTCACGTGATGGTGGGATGCTGTTCCATCTCAAATCTGAGGGTCAGGCAGAGAGGTGACAAATGCACGGTTCAGAGCCAGAAGCCAAAATTGTCCAAAAGTCCCAGCAGGGCTTCTTGCTGCTAGCAAAGCTCACTCCGGAAATAGAGGTCTGGCTTTACAGGTGATGTGGTGTGTGTAGGAACCAGCATACAGACCTCATCGAAGAAAACAAAGGAGGGTGTATGAAGTCCAGTCCTCTACGAAGGTCAAGTCTAGCGATGCCCCCAAGGAAAAGAGGGCGACTTGATTCATGCCCTAGACGAACACCAAATTCACTGTCATTTAGAGGGTGGTGTAAAACTGACCCTATGGAATTCTGAGACTGCAACTTCACAGCAGTGGAAAGAGTGGTTTCGAACGGTTGCCCTTGCAGTTAGCAGCCCAGTGTATAACCACTTCACCACCAGGCTCTCTTCAGCTAAAGGTAGGTCCTGTGGAGAACACCTCCAAAATGGAACACTAGCCATACATGTGGGAAATTCAGAACCGGAATAGCTCGTATAAGGAATTCTGGCTAAAACAACCACGTCCAATGACTGTATCTCACCAGGATTCTAGTTCCCACAGGCATCGATTTATTCCAAATAAAACATGTCTAAACATATATCTGTCACCATTATTCTATTGACAAGTTCTCCCAGAGATACACTTGCCACAGTCTCCTTAGGGTGCCTTAAAAAAAAATCGTTCAATCAAAATGGTGTCTTTGCAGGGAATCTGCTAAGCAGGTTTAATTTAAGGCAGAGAGATTAGCTCAGAAGTTTATGGTGACCATCTCTGGGGACTCAAAAAGAGATAATTTGAATTGATCTGCTTGAAGGGCACAGGGTGATCCCAAGGCTTATTATGAAAATAATGTAAACAAAATTGGAGACTACATTGGTGAGGAAATGCCAGGAGATTTGCAACAAAGGACTCCCCTCCTCCTCCCATCATGGCAGCACACCTACTAGTGATAGGAAAGGTTATCCTATGAGAATGTCGTCGGGAGACCTCACTGTGCCCATCCTGTATCTGCCACCAGAGTATTGCCTCTTCAGACTCCTTTTTTGTTCCCCAAACTCAAATAACATTACCAAGGAACAGTATTTTCATCCTTCAAAGTTGCCCAAACTCATTTTGACAGTGCAGAATCCTTAGGGGGAGGGTTAAACTGTAGACTTAACCAAACTCAGTGCCACTGAGTCGATTCTGACTGATGGTGACCCTGTAAGGACAAGGTAGAAGTGCCCCTGCAGGTTTCAAAGGCTATGATCTTTACAGGAGTAGAACTCCTCCTCTTTCTTCCTCAGAGCTCCTGGTGGGTTTGAACTGTGGACCTGGACCTTAGCAGCACAATGTTTAGCACTCTGGGGGAGCAGGGCTCCAAAGGGGAAGGACTAGAGAGATGGAAATGCCACCTTCGCAAGTAGATAGACCCAGTTGTTCACTATGCAGAGAATCAGTAGCTTTACATTTTTATATCTTTGTTTAATACAAGGGTCTGTGATTTTTTTGTTAGCAATACTTTTTGATTTACCCACATACACCTAAATTTCTCACATAAGTGACTGAATGAGAGGCGATACTATGTGTGAGACAGGTATGTGTGGTGAGAAAGGAAAGTCCACCAGGAGATACATTAATTCTGAGGAAAACTTCCTCATCTCCCTGTCATCGAATTAATTCTAGTTCATGGCGACTCGGGAGGACAGGGTAGAACTGTCCCCTGTGGGTTTCTGAGACTGCAATTCTTTGCAGGGGTAAAAAATCCATGCCTCTCCCATGAAGCAACTGGTGGTGTCAAACTGCAGATCCCAAAGATCGCAGCCCAGCCCATGTCGCTACACCACCAGAGCCCCTGGGAAACGTTCTCACCACCAGAGCCCCTGGGAAACGTTCTCACGGGTAGGGCTATCGGGGCAGCAATTTTATAGGAAAGACTCAAGTTCCAGGAAGCCGTCAGGGTGGGTAAGAAAGATAATGACATTGTTCTATCTAGATAGTGCTGAAAATCGTGGGATTGGAGTAGATCAAACAAGGAAAGAATGCAAAGAAAGAAAAGACTAAATAAACAGGATCTCCAACCGCGAGAGGCGTGGCGATCGAGGAAGAACTTTCAGAGTCAGGGAAACACGCAACAAGGAGAAAATTATGTCACAGAAAACAAGAGAAGGATATTTTCAGAAACGGTGGATTGGGAGTTCCTTGCCAGTCCTTTCTTCTGAGAAACCTGTGGGTGCGTTGGAACCTTCCACTCGCTGGTGATCAGCCAAGCACGTGCATCCGGGCATCACCTGGGAACCACCACCACCCCCCCCCCCCCCCCCCCCCCCCCCCGATGCTCAGCCATCTGTAAACACAAAAGTAGAAACATGACATTAAATTGAGCACCATGGAGGCTGTTGGCCTTGAGAAAAGCGAGCTGAAGGAGGTGATGAGGGCAAAAGTCAGGCTGGGGAGAAGGAGACAATGAAGAAGCAGAGACACGTGAAGGCCTCTCCCAGAAACTTGGGTCTATGAATCAATTAGAAAAGCCTTGGCTTCCCCACATGTGGGGAAAGAACAAAGCCCTCGGATTTTTGTCCGTTTGCTGCCTGCCTCTCCCTTCCTGTTTTGGCTGCAAGGTTGTCTTTACTTCACTTTTCAATGAGCACTCACTGGAAAGCCACTTTTCATCCCAGCATGAAACGTGGACATCTGGGTCCTCGTAATAATTTCCATTGTGTTAGTAAAAGTAAACTTCCAGCAAGATTGTGTCCTTGTTGAATAAAGATACCATGCTGGTGGCCCTGATTTTTCATTAGAAACATTTACCTCATTTTATAAAACCAGTTAATTATTCAGAGAAATATTCGCCTTGTAGTTCAGCCAAGAAATTGCAAATAGACTGTTGGAGAGAAAAAACCTCCTTCCTATTGTTAGTGGCCCCAGGGTGCCTCATGGCTTTCTGTCCTGATAGGAGAGTTATAGTTACCCCTACTCATTGTCACTCTTGAGTGAAACTGCCCTGATAGACAATTTTCATGGGACACCTCAGATCCATTTTCTTCAGCCTCTCCTGCAGCTAGATGTCACCTAATGACTGAGTTCCAGCATCTGAGATGAAAAGGTTTTGCAAGGACAAAATCTTTAAAGTAAAAGGACATGCCGCCATGTCCTTCTTCTCCCTTTCGCCCTTACTACTGACTAGACTATGGACTCAATAGCTGCAGCTGGAGCAGTCATCTTGGACCACAAAGGGACCGAATAAAGATGGTGGACCAGAAGATGGTTGGAAAATGGATCCCGGAGAAATGCAAAACCACTGGAGCCACTCTTCTGTCTCTAGTCTGGCCCTACCCAAGAAATGAATGGATTTCTTCCGGGCTCACCTCCTGGTACTTCACTTGCTGTTATCAAGGGCCTGCCGATTCATCATGAACCTGCAGGACAGTATAGAACTGCCCCCTTTGGATTTTGGGGGTTGTGAATCTTTATGGAAGCATACTACCTCCTGTCCTGTGGAGTGACTGGTGGGTTGGAACTTCTGACCTTGCAGTTAGCAGACCCATGTGTAAACACTATGCCATCAGGAGTCCTTCCCTTGTAACACAGTGACCCTTTCTTTCAAAGGCAGGAGCTCTAGCGGTGTAATGGTTAAAAGCAAGCTCCCCAGTGCAAAACCACCAGGCATGTGGTGGGAGAAAGAGGGGGCTTTTCACTCCCGTAAACCGTTAGCAGTCTCTGAAACTCACAAGGGCAGGTCCACCCTGTCTTATAGGGTCTCTATAAGCCGACATTGATGGCATTGAGTTTGTTTAGTTTATTTCAAGGGTGGAGTATTTCCAGTCTCTGTAAGCACTATGTAGTCTAGATTCTCAGTAAGAATCACACTCCATGTCTAACTTATTTTTATTAATCATTTTATTGGGGGTTCTTGCAGGTCTTATAACATTCCATAGATCAATTGTATCAAGTGTATTTGTACATCTGTTGCCATCATCATTTTCTAAGCCTTTCTTTTCAATTTGAGCTCTTGGTATCAGCCCCTCTTCCCTCCCCTCTGGTGATCCCTTGATAAATCATAAATTATTGTTATTGTTTTCATACATAGCCAATCTTAAGAGACTCTCCTCTACATTTAGCTTACCTAGGATTTGTGCTGCTAAAAACTCAAAAATATTTGAATGCATTGCTCAAATTGTTTTCAATTGCTGATTTAACAAAAAAAAAGTTTGGTTTTTTTTTTTTTTTACGTTAGCAGCTTGTAACAACATAATTTATTATGTTTTGAAATTCCTTGCTCAGAAACTTGACATAAGTCTCATTGGGCTAAAATTGGTCACATTTCTTCCTGAAAGTTCTTTTGCTGGCTGTATTCACTTCCTTGTGATTGTAGGATGGGGGTTCTCCTTTGCTTGCTGGCTGTCAAAATACAGCTGATTCCAGCTTTGTGGGGGGGTTTTTTGTTTGTTTTGGGGGGGGCATCACTGCCCTGTGGTGGTGGGAGTAGGAGGCCCAGCCTTTGCTCCTGTGGAGCCGCAGCTGGAATTGAACCTCCATCCCAGTGGGCCGCAGTCCCGCGCACAACCACGACGCCACCGGGGCTCGGCCCCCTGATTCCAGCTTTTAGAAACCATTATATCCCTTGGCCCATGAATGTGGATCCAGCCTCTCTCCCCCTTTGAAACTCTCCTCTTTTCTCCATTTAATCTCTCAGTATTCAAGATACATTGGTGCCACCCAGGTCATCTCAAGCACCTAATTCCACGCTCCAAGTCTCTTTTGCCATGTAAATTACCATATTCATCCGTTCTGAGAATTAGGGTGTGGACAGCTTTGGGAGGGCCAGTAACTGGCCTCCATCTCATTCCGTGGTTGCTTGGCCAGTTTTGAGTAAGGAAGAAGCACCCATGGGACAGGGCAGTGATGCTTTTGGAAAACTGATCAAAGTCTGTTGGCTATGTGGGTCCCATGGAAACACACTGAACTAGGCATAAGGACTGTGAATGCAGTTTTCTTTGGGAAGTCCTACTTTCCTCATGGGCCCTCTCCTGTTGTCAGATCCATGATTCCATTTGTCAGCATACGCTAGTTGAGACAACTGATCCTATACCAAATGGAAAGGCATGCTTATCAAAAGTTTATTCTTCAAGTATCTATCTAGATGCCTTTTCCTCCAAGAAGCCTTCCTTGATTAAGCCAAGACTGGGGAAAGGCTGAAACCTCTCACAAAGTCAAGACTCACTACCTGGCATGATGTCCAGTACACAGTTTCAGCTGCACAGACTTTCTTGGGAGTTGGTGTGTATTTCAGGGCACGTTTTCTGTTCTATTACAGATAAGAATGTGGGTGGTTTTTCATGTTTGTTTCTTGTCAGTAATACTTCCATGAATGTTCTGGTACATGTGTGATGACTTCTTGTTGCTTTTTAAAAGGGCTCTTGCTTTTAATGCTGGGAATTCTTTTTTTAACTTTTTATTGTTAAAAAGTTAGGTGGAAGGTCACATCTCAGATAACCATTTTTTTTTTATTCAGCAACTTATACTGCTTGCCAAACCCGTCAATAGTTTCCTCTGTCCTGCCCAGGGGAAGGCTTCACTGCTCCTTCTTTTAAAATACCCGAGCTAACCCTTGTCGACCCTCTAGCCTATTGCTTCTCCTTTTCTCCCCATTACCTGTCACCATTAAAGTTTGTTTATTTGGGTATGAAAATGATTTTTTGGTTTTTCTTTTATAACAGTCGCCTCATACCAAAGTTGTCTTTTTGTGACTGATGAACTTCACTGAGCATTAGGTTCTCTGCGACCACCCTACCATGAAGTGCTTGAGAGGGTCCTGATTATATTTAGAGATGGCACAGTGTTCGCGTGTGTGTGTATGCACCAAAGTTGATTTACCCTTTCTTTCACTCATGGGTATTTAGGTGGTTTCCAACTTCTTGCTGCTGTGAACAGTGCTGTGATATGAAGATGGATGTGCTTCTGTTCTGTTTTGACTCTTACTTCTCTAGGGCAGATACCCAGCAGGGTCACATGGTATTGCTATTCCTGACTGTTTGAGAAGGTGCCATCTCATTTTCCACAGCGGTGGCAGCATGTGCTCTCCAGTCTCTCCAGCATGTGTTACTTTCTCTTTTGTTTGGGAAGTTGGCTCTTGATGCCAGTGTAAGGTGGTAGCGCATCGTTCTTTTTGTTTGCCTCTCTCATGTGGCTAATGATCCTGAGTACTTTCTTCATGTGTGCTGTCTGCCTGGATGTCTTCTTTGGTGAACTGTCTGTTCATGGTTGATATTTTTGATGGACACACCGAGTTCTGGTCCAGATAGTTCCTTCTTTATAAGTCCTGCCATGTTTTCCAGCTAAGCTTCATAAACAACCCCTCCACCTTCATTTCCACATTCTTCTAAACATAGTGTTACACTCCCTCTCCAGCACCTCTAAGAGCCAGGCTCCTTCCCGGGGTCTTCAAGGACTGGAAGTCTGCCCCTTCCTCTGCCCCTCTCTGTCTCCAACACTTGTTTTCTGCTCCTTTGAACTCTTCCCCGAGGCTTTGTGTGATCGGCTGGAAAAGAAACAAAGCAGACTCCAAAGCAGCTTCCTGGGACCAGTGAGGACTTGGAATGAGGGGGTATATTGCACTTAGATCCTTCTCTAACAACTTGATGGCAGCAGAGTTTAAAAAAATTTAAAAAACAAATATTGCGTTAGTCTGGGTGGACTAGAGAAACAAGTCCACAGAAACTCATATGTGTAAAAGAGAAAGTTTTATATAAAGGGTATGTGCACATTAATAAAGCATCCCAACCCAGACCAGTTCAAACCTATAAGTCCATATGTCGACACCGGTCTACAAAGCCCTCCTCAAATTCACAAACCATACTCAATGACCGTGAATGCAAGACCTCACAGGTCAGTGGGTAGAAAGTCTATGAATCCAGTAGAGGTGTAAGCCTCTCAGGGCTGGCAGGAGTCTCCATATGACTGCTCCAGCACCCAGGGCTGCATCAGGGTGGGTTCATGTGGCTTCTCCTCAAAGATGTCTTGCAGGAAGTGAGTCTTGTCAGCCATTTATCTGTCTGCTCTCCAATTAATCCCACATGTGTTTATTGACCAGGTTGGCACAATAAACCTTAACTAACACAAATTCCAAAATGAGCCCTATTGGCATTTTGGGTTCAGCCATAAATCCAATGGGGTTAAGCATTGCGCTATTAACTTCAAGGTCAGTGGTTCAAATTCAACAGCTACTCCCACAGGAGACTAATGAGGTCGTCTGCACCCATACAGACTACTGGTCTCAGAAACCCTGTGACATGAGCACCAAGGCTCAGATAAAGAGAAACAATTTGAAAATTCACTGGAGATTTGCTTAAAACTAGAAAGGAAAAATAATAATCATAAAAAGAATGGAACAGTACCTAAACAATGGCCCAAATCAAACCCGGATAATTTTATTTGTTTCCATTCCAAGCCATAAGGAACTTACGTCTTTTGTTTTGTTCTGCTTTTTAGTAGAATTAACAAAGCGGTCACCTTCTTTCAGCTGGAAAATACTGTTTTCCCTGAGTTTTTGGCTTCCTGTTTGTTCGTGATTGTGAGTCATTCCACCAGAAGAGGAAGGAAGGAAGGACAAGTCGACAACTGCTACAATACCACCATCCCCTTGTCCTGTCCTGGAGAGCTGCGCTTCCCTGCCTTGGTGGATTTCACTGCTACTGGCTTTCTAAAGTTCTGCCTTGAGAGAACCACTTGATATGTATTTTGTAACAGGCAACACATCTGAAACTAACATTCTAATTAGCTTTGACTATCGGCTCTACCCTTAGTGTGAATTAGGGGGTTCAGATAAAAGTGAAACAAAACCTACTTCTATTGATTGCATTCTGACAACAATCTCATTCGATAGTAAAACTAGCTCCCGCCCCATCACCTCTCCTGAAGTGTGTGTGTGTGTGTGTGTGTGTGTGTGTGTGTGTGTGTGAGAGAGAGAGAGAGAGAGAGAGAGAGAGAGAGAGAGAGAGAGAGAGGCTGTGGGTCTTTCCAAAGCAGGCAGCCTTCTCTTTCCCCTGCAGAGGAGCTGGGGAGGCCAAGGTACAGCCTTGTATCAGGCAGCAGCCCAATGCTTAAACTGAACCACGCAAGCTTCTTAGGGGATTAGTGTACAGGGGATAGAAATTCTTCTTGATCAGCTATCAGGCATCAATGAACAAAAAAAAAATCATATCATTGTGAATGAGAGGGAGTGCAGAGTGGGGACCCAAAGTCCATCTGTAGAGAACTGGACATTCCCTCACAGAAGGCCCGGTGAGGGGACGAGACAGTCGGTGCAGTGTAGCAATGATGAAATATACAATGTTCCTCTAGTTCTTGAATACTTCTTCTCCTCCCATGCTGCCCCGTTATCATGACCCCAATTCTACCTTCCAAATTCAGCTGGACAGGAAGATGTACACTGGTACAGATAGGAACTGGAAACACAGGGAATCCAGGCCAGAAGAATGCCTTAGGACCAGTGGTGAGAGTGGTGATAATGGGAAGGTGGAGGGAGGGTGGGGTAGAAAAGGAGAACAGATGGCAAGAATCTACATATGGCCTCCTCCCTGGGGGACGGACAGTGGAGAAGTGGGTGATGGAGACGTCAGATGGTGTAAGATATGGAAAAAATCATAATAACTTATAAGTTATCAGAGGTTCGTGGGGGAAGGGGAAGCAAGGAAGGATGGGGGGAAATGAGGTGTGGATACCAGGGGCTCAAGTGGAAAGCAAGTGCTTTGAGAACGATGAGGGAAACAAATGTACAAACATACATGACACAATGAATGCATGTGTGGATTGTGATAAGAGTTGCATGAGACCCTGATAAAATGATTAAAAAATACAAAATATCAAAACAACTATGTTTTAAACAATGCAAAAAGGCCATGCATATACATCAAATGCCTAAAAATTGAAAGAAAAAAGCAGTTCTTGAGAGCAGAGACAGAGCCACCTCAGAGAAGGGGAGTTTGTTCAGACCGGAAAGGGAGAGTTACAGTTAACTAAGCAAAAGAGGCAAAGGGCAGAGCCAGGAAGTGCACTAGACAGAGGCTATTGCATGTGCAGATACCTAGCGAGATGAAAAAGGAAGTATTCGTTTAAGACCCGGAAAGAAGGCCAGTGTGACCAGAGTGCAGCCAGCCTGGCGGAGACCACGGGTAGAGGAGATTGGGGAGGCGAGCAAGGCCAGGCACTGCAGGGTCTATGCAGCGCGGTCAAGAGCAGCAGTTCTCACCCTTCAAAGCTGCCCCCGCCCCCCCTGCATACAGCTCCTCGTGTGGTGGTGACCCCTACCATAAAATGATTTCCATTGCTACTTCATCACATTTTGCTACAGTTATGAATCATCATGTAAATATCTGATAGGCAGGATGTATTTTCATTGTTACAAATTGAGCATCATTAAAGCATAGTGATTCATCACGAAAACAATATGTAATTCTACATTGTGAGATATTTATTTCTAATGCAAATAAATTAAATTTTGTCTTGAAGCATGGTGTAGCAGGGGTAATGATCTTAATGCGGGGTACTCGAATGTGGGCGGACCTGCATGTGGGCGGACCCGCATGGAGAGAGATCGATGAGTGGTGTCTGGGTTCCTAAGGCCATCGGAAATGTGTGTTTGTCAATGGTCTTACGGAATCCCTGTGAAAGGGTCGTTAGACCCCCAAAGGGGTCACGACCCACAAGTTGAGAACCGCTGGTCATGAGGCTGGGCTTCACCAGCAGAACATTGAGAAGCTATTGGTACAGTCAGCTTCAGAGGGCAGGAGGAAAGGGAAATGCCAACTGCGCAGATTTACCCACAGATAGATTGCTACGGAGGTGAGCCCCGGTGGCGCAGTGGTTGTGTGCAGGAATTTGACTCACAGGGGTGACGGTTCAAATCCAGCAGCAGTTCTCCAGAAGCAAAGGCAGTGATGCAAAAAAAAAAAAAAAAAAGAAAGAAAAAGAAAAAAAGATTGCTATGGATGTGCTGGAGAAAGGCAAGCTTGCTGGAGCTGAGAAGGGTGGGAAGGAGTCTGCGTGAGAGATGGTAAAGGCTTGAACTTGGATGACGGTGGACCCCAAGCATGATGGATCGAGGTAGATAGTTAAATGATAAAATCCACAGCACTCAATGATGCAGTAGACATGATGGGAGTAGGAGAGACAGAGCAGAATAATGATGGATGGTAGCATCAGGTGTGAGCGAGTGATCAGCACAAAGTTTATGGATCAGAATAACACAAATTCCATTTGCGACACACATCTTATTATTTTTATTGAAAAGGAATTTTCCTAACAGTTTTATTGGCATATAATTCACAGATCATACAATTCGATAGTTTAGATCCAAAAGAGTTGTGTGATCATCACCAGAATGAAACTTTGCCTCATTCTTGCGCCTCTTCTTACTCTGTGTCCATCATCCCCGCATTCCGCTGCCATAACCTGAAGGAGCTATTAATCTAGTGACTATGTCTATGGACTACCTATCCTGAATCATAAGAAAAAACAATGACAAAAAAATACAGAAAACTCTCAATCCAAGTGAAAGCAGAAGATCATAGAAAATAGAACAAATTAAAAACAAGTCGAAGGGGAAAACAAATAACACATTAAAGTTTAACCTCATTATGTCAGCAGGAATCCACTTTTCAAGGTGCTCTGTCTGATGGCAGGATGATTCACCTCCCTCGTCGATGGTGTGACGGCGTTCAATGGAGGCTCAATCCAGAGGAGGACGCTGCAAATGGATTTTGGATCTTCACTGTCATCCACAGATTTCTGCAAATGAGGTGCTCAGAAGCTGAGCTTTAATGCAATTTCCCTCTCTATCTTGTATGTTATTATGACAAAATATGGATTACTTGAAGTAGTGTGCTTCTTCTTCGTGGACTTAGCTTGTCTATTGGCATTAAGACTAGCTTTTAAGATCGCAGACGCTATTCTTTCTGACAGCCATCTCATTTCTTCACCACATTTGCTATCTCAGCCATATCTGCAATGATGATTTCATGAGAGCAAGTGGTGAGCAGGACCCTATCAAAGGAACCACTTGTTCTTAGATTAGGGCTTCTGATTATGTACAAGCTTAAAATCTATTTGTATTCTAAAGAATATATATATACATACATAAATATACTACACTAATCTAACCAATGATATAGATTTTAAAATATTACTGAGAAAAGGAAAATATACATTAATAGGAAAGCTTTTTAGAGATAAGTACCTGGAATGTTCACTTACACAGATTAAGGACTTAAGTCACTGGACACTGTTTAAGAAAGTAATGAATATAGACACAAGCCAAAAATTTCACCCATTTACTAAGGTAAATCTATGTCTTCAGGATAAAGGCATGTCACAAAAAGCTAAGCAATATAAGAAAATAGCAAGTACGTGGTTCCCTGGAGGTGCTGCTTATAGGATCACACACACAGTATTGCCTTTGAGGCGGTTCACAGACATCGAGCAGGTAACTAGATTCAGTTTACAGCACAGCAGAGTGTTGAGCTTTACAGCTGAGAGTTTGGGGGAAGGACACTGACGCAAGAGCGTGGAAGAGGCAAGAAAATCAATTGAGAAGAGGGTCACCGGCTGGGCTGTGAAGAAAGTCAACATTTAGTAGAGAGAGGAGAATTTGCCTGCAAAGGTGACAGAGAAGCAGCAGCCAGACATGTAGGAGAGAAATGAAGAGAGTGGAGGGTCATGGAAGCCAAGGGAAGAGAGTGTGTTCTGAAAATAACGACACACTCAACAGAGATACATGTTGTCGCCAGGCAGGTAAAATGAAGACAAGCAGATGGCAATTGGTGGAGCAGCATCGAGAGCTTCAATGATTCCACTTGGAGTCATTTTGATGAGGTGATAGGGGCAGACATCTGAATGTCAGAGGAGGAATTGAGAAAACAGTGACAGTCTAGGCAGAGAGTACTAAAAGAGTGTGAGGTGAGTACTGCTGTCCACTGGAAAGATAACTCCTTCAGGATGAGGGCACTCATTTTCTAGCTGCCTGGAATACCGGAAGCTTGAAAGTTCTCTTGACCACGAATATGTCCCCATAACCCACTCCCTCCACCCCATTGGAAGCCCACATACAATGACTGGTGTATGTCGGCATTACAGGGACTTCACCTGGCCTCCATTAAGGACAACTCTCAGAGGTCATGCCAGCTTCAGGCCATCAACCGGGGGCTCACTGCCACAGCACCCCAATTCAAATCATTCTTTTGCCTCGTTTTTTCCACTCATTCTTTTACAGGTGCCATTCATGAGAGCATTCCCCAAAGCATCCTGTACATCCAATTCCCACCTCAGAGTCGAGAGCAGTGCTTCTCAACTTTCCTAAGGCCGTGACCCTTTCATGCAGTTTCTCAGGTTGTGGTGACCCCCAACCATAAAATTATTTTCGTTATTACTTCATAACTGTCATTTTGCTACTGCTATGAATCGTCACATAAATCATGATGTGCTTTCTGATGGTCTTAGACGACCCCTGTGAAAGGGTCATTCGACCCCCCCCAGAGGGGTCGTGACCCACGAGTTGAGAACCACGGGTCTAGGGAGAGAATGAGCCCGCTGAGAAAGACATGGCCAGTCAGCTACCAGGAGAAAAGTGGCAATTAAAGCAACGTTGCTTCATTTTCTTTCTCTTTTCTTTAAAGATTTTTTGACTCGTGAACAGATATTTGAATGGATGCTGATGGGAAGCATCTCCGTGAGAGAACTGAAGACAGGGGGAGCTGGTGAGGGAGGTGACACAGAGGTCAGGAAGGGCAGGATCCAAGATATCTGTGGGGTGGGGGGGAGGGCTGAAGGTCAGATAAGAAGCTTTATCCAACAGGAAGGAAGGTCATCTAGGAAGGTAACTGACAGAGGAGCTTTGACAGCAAGAAGATAAGAGTTCCATCTACAAACTTCTTATTATACTAGAAATACCCCCAGTTGGTCTGATGGAGCAGTGAACTATGAAAAATGTTTGATATCCACAGGATAACCAGTATCACTAATTTATAGGAAAGAAGATATATTATTTTCTTCCTAAATCTGAAAACACTTTGGATAGCAAAATTCCATTTCTCCATCCAATTATATTGATTTCAGTTAGCATGCTCTTTTGCCAAATAAAATGGCCAAATAATGAAACAATTAAAAAAAAAAAAGAGTTCTCATCTAAAAACCTCCATCGCTTTGAAGCGGAAAGTGAACGTCTCTGCTGGCAGTGCACTGGTTACATTTTGTGCCCAGTCGTCGGGGCAGGATTCTGCGTACTTCCACAGCTGAGGTTTACCAGTCAAGCATCATGTGACTCAGCACAGTGTCCTGCTGAAAGGACAAAGCGATCTATGTCAAGAGGAGGACGGTCAGAACGCTCCTCAAAAGTCGGGATACCGAGAGCTCGTCTGACATATTTTGGCCCTATTGTCAGAGGCGACCAATCCCTGGAGAAGAACATCCAGGGGAGGGGCAGTGTGACTCAGGAAAGGCTTCGAGGAGCTGCATTGACTCGGGGCTGTCACAATGGGCTCAGGCACAAGAACCACTGGCAGGATGGCGCAGGCCCAGGCTGTGCTTTGCTTCGTTGTGCATAGAGTCAACGTGGGTCCGAACTGACTTAAAGGCACCTAGCAAGAAGCATGAGCTCCATCGTGGGATTTAGGGCTTACAGACAAGCAGCTGTAACCCCGATGCTAGTGAAAAGGTACTTCCTTGGAGGTGAGGCCTATTTCCCATTTAAGGACTCCTTGAGAAAACTTGTTTGCTTATGGTTGGCCTGGATCCTACATTGATTCATCAACTTCTGGTTCTTTGTAGATTTGTGAATTCAGTGGGGCTTCCACGTGTGCTTTTACGAGATGAAACTACTGGGTGGTCCAGGATTGGGTATGGGGGAAAGGAATAAAGGGCTCGATGCTTAGGGTCCACTGAGCATCTGTTAAGGGTGCTGGGGAAAATGTGGGATCGGATAATTAACATCATTCTATGAGACATAAGAAAGGGGTCTGGTGGCAAGAGTGAGTTTCAAATTGGGCTGCTCATTGCAGGTCCTCAGTTCAAACCCACCAGCACGAGTGAGCGGGATTACAGAGAGCGAGTTTACAAAAGGAACCCGGTGGTACAGTGGTGCAGTCATGACCCCTAACTGAGCATACCGCTCAGATGCCCTGAGGGAGAAAGGGACGGAAGTCTGCCCACCTAAAGATTCTAGGCTGGGTTGTCAAGAGAAATACATCCAGTGAGTATAAGAAAGAGCTTTATTTCAAAAGTTATCATATATCAAGAAGGCATTCCAACCCATACGTCCAACTCTAGTCCCTAAGTCCCCAATCAGCCTCATGCCGGTGACACAGAATGGTGAACAGGGAAGCAGAAAGATCACCGGCTGGTGGATACAGAGCCCTGTGGATCCAAAGTCATTGGAAATATGGCAGGGCACCAATAGCTGCCAGGGTGAGGTGGCCCCCGTGGGACCACTCCTTGAGGCTGGCAGAGTTCCAGCAGATAGGAGGGTGCAGGGACAAAAAGACGGACCTTGTCTCTGTTCATCTTGCTCTTAGACAACAGGTTTATGATCACAAGGAGGTGTCATCAGGTTAAAGCTTGATTCACAGGTTTGATTCCAACCCCAGGGAGGAATGTCTTGCTGACATCATCCCTAATGACAGAGAAGCTTGATGGGATAGTTCTAATCTCTCCTGTATGGTTGCAATAGGTTAGAATTGACTTCACAGTTATGAGGCTGCACTGAGCAAATGAAGATTTTTGCAACAGCAATGAAAAAAAAAAGTGTGACTTGAAAAAAAAGAATTGGGGATTTTCAGAAAGCCGTCACACCCTAGAATGATGATTATTGAAGAATGTTTCTCTTTGCTTGTTCCACCCAGTGTCTTGAGGCTATTCTACTTGGACCGTCCAGAGTGAAACTTGTCAATTGTTTTTTTAGAAGCCAGACAGCGTGTCCCCAAGTCTGTTGGTTAGGTTACCAACTCCACAACAACTACTCCCAAGCCATGAAAATAGTTCTGAACCCATTCCGTCAGGGGAACACACGCGATTTCACCATTCAAAACAATTAGGAGGGGTGAATGGTGAAAGAAGTCCAGTTGTCTACAGACCTTAGGCCTCTACACAGGAAGGAGCCCGGGTGGCCTAGGAGTTAGCACTGGGTCTGCTAACTGAAAGGGAAAGGTAATTGGTTTGAACCTGGCAGCTGCTCCCAGCCAATGTGCTTCTATAAAGATATCAAGCCTTGACCATATTCTTGTTGTCCTCTGTCTTCTAGGGTCAGTGTGAATCAGAATCGATTGGCTAGCAGTGAGTTTTATTTTGCTTTGTTTAATCACCCAGAAATTCTCAAAAGATTTAGGACAAACACAATAAAATGTAAATACTCCCAGAACACACATTCAAACCCCAGGATTCAGATATAGACAAAAATCACTTCTCGCTGATAAAGAGTAAAGATTATTTTTACATTCCCTGAAAAAATATCAATTTAGATGAAAATCGAAGAAGGTATCCTTCCATAATCTCATTGAATCTGAGGAAACAAGTCTATAGGATATTTGGTAAATCTGTCTACCAGTTGAAACCATTTTTTAAAAAAAAAAACATTTTATTGGGGAACTCTTACAGGTCTTATGACAATCCATCATTCAATTGTATTAAACAAACTTGTACATATGTTGCCATCATCATTTTCAAAACATTTTCTTTCTACTTGAGCCCTTAGTCTCAGCTCATCTTTCCCCCCTCCTCTCCTTTCCTGCTCTTAAACCCTTGATAATTTATAAATTATTTTAATTTTCCTATTTTATACTTACTTCTCTCTCCCTTCACCCACGTTTATATTGTTCATCCTTCTGGTGGGTGGTGGGGTGGTGGTGGTTGTATGTCCATCATTATGATCAGTTCCCCTTTTCTCCCCCTTTCCCCCCCACTTTCCTTTTACCCTCATGGTATCTCTATCCCTAATGTTAGTCCTGAGGGGTTTATCTGTCCTGGATTCTGTGTCAGGAGATCTTATCTGTACCAGTGAACATGCTCTGGTCTAGTCAGATTAGTTAGGTATAACTGGGGTCATGATAGTCGGGGATTAGGGGAAGAGGCATTAAAGAACTAGAGGAATGTTGTGTGTTTTGTCAGTGCAATATTGCACCCTGGCTGACTTTTTCCTTCTTTGTGACCCTTTTGTGAGGGGATGTCCAATGGTCTATAGATGGGCTTTGGGGTCCATTTGGACCTGCCTCATTCACATCCAATGGGTTGGTTGTTTGGGGGCTTCTGGTGGCTGATACCTGATCCTGTTGACACCTTGTGATCACACAGGCTGGTGTGCTTCTACTGTGTGGACTTTGTTGCTTCCCTAGATGGCTGCTTGTTTAACGTCAAGTCTTTAAGACCCCAGATGCTCTATCTAGTAATAGCCGGGCACCATCAGTTTTTCTTCATCACATTTTGTCTTCAGTGATCATGTTGGGAAAGTGAGCAGAATGCCAGGCTATTAGAACAAAGTGTTTTTTCAAT
This sequence comes from Nesogale talazaci, assembly GCA_004026705.1. Classification (NCBI taxonomy): domain Eukaryota; kingdom Metazoa; phylum Chordata; class Mammalia; order Afrosoricida; family Tenrecidae; genus Nesogale; species Nesogale talazaci. The sequence goes on along the minus strand of PVJH01005714.1, from coordinate 21,614 downwards.
GAGGGAGAACTTGAGTAGAGGCCCAATGTCCGTCTGCAACCTTTATGCTTCCATAACCAAATGGGCAAATTGTCATGTCAATAAATTGCAAGTAATATCTCTAGAAGGCTAGAATCCTGATGACGTATGAGTTAAGTAGAATTGTCTAAGTTGTGATTTTGTCGTTTGAATAAACTTCCCACCTAATTATCTTTCTATTTAATGCATTGAATTCTTAGTATATCACCCTGCCATTGTTAACATAAATAATTATACATGTAATTAAATGTATAATAAGTATTATACATATTTAAGCTAAAAATCCCTTTACATTTCTGATCTAATTTTTACAAATTCATCTTTGAGGGGGATTGGGGAGATCATGTAGACATTATTTCCTTAATTGACTGGTTACAAATATAAGAACTAAAGTGATTCCACCAAGGTCTCCCCAAATATGAGGTGGTCTTTCTATTCCTAGGTGCCCTGAAGTCAGCTCCACCCCAAAGAATGAAACACTGTCTGGTGCTGGGGTCCAGCCTCCCAACTGTGCACAGGAGGTAAGCAAAGGTCAGTGATATGGGAAGCAAAGACGATGCTGCTATATTTATGTTTAATATTTACTCATGACATTCAATGCATCTAATTCTCTAAATCAGGTTTGTTTTTATGAGTCATTATGTAAAAAATGATTGTACAATTGCAGGGTGTCGCCTGTATAGGGCTTGTGGGACAGGCCAGTATTGCAGTATCAGATTATCCACAGTCATTAGAGTGTTTGTGTAAGAGATCATCTTATGATTTTAGACTCGTGTAATTTTAGATGCTTGTGTGGCTTTAGATGACTTCTATTGACATCACCTTTAACCAGAGCAAGTGCACCACTGTCTAGATAGAGCACATGAAAATATAGGACGTAATCCAAGAACCTCAGGTGACTGCGCGATGACTGATACTAAAGACCTCAGCGTGCGATCTTCCTTATGTGGGGCTTCCGATTTGACTCTGGCCCCACTGAAGGAGCCCAGGTGGCATAGGAATTAAGTGAGGCTTGAACTCACTGGCTACTGCATGGAAGGCAGGCGAGGCAGTCTACTCTTGGAAAGACTTACAGCCTTGGAAGCCCTATGAGAAAGTTCTACTTTAATTTGCTTTTGGAAATCCACTTGATGGAAGTGGGGTTGCCATTAAAATAAGGTGACCAGATGTTCCGATTTTTAACAATTTGTCCTGCATCCCGCAGCATTGTAAAATTAAATAAATATATTACAATACTATTTTCGCGTTCTATGAACATTTTTGCTGCTCCATATAGACCAAATTTTTAATCAAGAACCTCTCCTCCCCCCTGGTCAATGGTGTCCCACTTAAAATCTGGTCACTTTACAAACAACAACACTTGAAGTATTAGGTAGACGTATACTGAGCAGATGATAGGTTTACATTCAACAGTTTACACATATTTTGATTCAATTCATCCGCTGACATCCCCTCAATGGACCATCCACTAGTCCCACTCCCTCCTGTGCTTCCTGTTTCCAGTCCTCCTTCTTTCCCGGTCCTCTGAACTCAGTCCTTGGCCGGGGGAAATGCTGCTGCCCCTTTGATTGGAAATGGTTGATCCCTCTATGGGTGCATACTTTCCTGTTTGACTGCTAGTGGAGTAAAGGTGTTGGCTCATGGATGCTTTGGGAGTAAGGCCCGTCCTTGTGAGGGTAGCATGTCCCTCAGTCGGATTATGTTTTCTCAAAGTTGGGTTGTAAATGCCTTTTTGACTTGAAAGTTCTGTAAACTGTGGCAGCCTTCTGAGTGTTAGAAAGGATGACAAGGTTAAGGACTTGGCATAAAGTTGTCATAGTCTCAATCCCATTACTCTTTGCCCTGCAGGTTAAAATATGACCAAACTTAGGAAGGATCAGCCAAAGAACCCTTGCGCTATAGTGAAAATAGCTTGTCCTTCAGGCCTCAGCATAGGCATGGGAATATTTTTTAAAATAAATAATAGTCTTGTGGTTTGTTTCTCTTGAGTCTTTGATTTTTCACTACCATCTAGGCTGGAAGAAATTGATCGGAAGAAGAGGTTTCCCAGCATCTCTTTGTTTCCTGGCTTCTTCCCAAATAGAATAGCACTGTGTGTTCTGTTTATTTGGAAAATCAAGGAGATGGGAAATTAAACAAACAAGCAAAAAGTGTAGGTTAGAGTCTGAACAGAAATGACCAAGCCATTCCTTGGCCTCTTGGTGGGAGATTCCATGGGAAAGGAAACTGGAGGATTTCTCAGAAAAAGTAGACTCACGTATTCATGTTCTTTCTGCTGCAAAGAATAACTGGGTGGTACAAAGGGTTAACTGCCGCTCAGCTACAGACCTGAAAGGTGGATGGTTTGAATCCACCCTGAGGCTCTTTGACGAGGGGAGTCTAATCCCCAAAGACCCTAGCCATTGAAAGCCCTGGAGAGAACTTCTACGTGGACCCCCACGGGCCCTGCAGGAGTTGGAATCTAGCTGACAGTAAGGGGTGTGGATTTGGGTTGGGGGTGGCAATTAAAAACCTACTCTACTTAGTTTGTAAGAAAGGACATAGGTGGGAGTAAGACGGCCTTATTGCCACAAATATCGTCCCTGGATGAGCCTATATTTAAATAAAGTCTCCAGGTGGTTCATCAGCAAATTAAAGTTAAGAAGCACTGGTCTAGGATGGCAGGGAAGGTGGCGTCAGGTAATAGGAGAATAGCTGGAAACAAAGCCTTGGAAAGCACCAGAAAGAGTGCAAAGTACAAGGTAGTTCAGCAGACTGCACTGCAGGAATGGGAAGTGAGGGCGGGCACAGCCCCTCCTATTAAGAGCTCACCCTCAGCACAGTGCAGCGCTGGGGCTGCCCAACTTACGTCCCTCAGTTCAAAATCCCCAGTACAGCAGACACTTCCGGTACCTTACTTGTGACCCTTGACCTTCCCTGGGGCTCCCCTTCATGCAATTCCTCAGTATTCTACTGAAGTCCTGCCCTCTGATCACTACCTCCGGGGCGGGGCGGGGGGTGGGGGGGTGGCAGGCCAGCAGCTATGCGGCGTTGATGTTCCCAGAAACAGCCCGCACACCATCAGAGACAGGAGCTGGTAGAATAAATGACCGCTTCATTCTTCTCAGCAGTACAGATCGGTATTCTGCACCTCCTCCAAGAACGTTCCCAGGAGAAAAGAGTAACATGCTCACTGTGTATTATGCTGGAGAGTGCTGGTTCTGATCCACAAGCCCTCATCAAACTCACTGTCGTGGAGAGGACCCCTTATAAGCAACCCGATTAGGCAGAGTAGAACTGCTCTTCTGGGCTTTCAGGTCTTCCATCTGTACCAGAGTAGAAAGCCTCATTATCGGGCTGAGCCCCGGGGGCATAGTGGTTGCCTGCGGCCCATGGGCTTGGTCGTTCAAATCCAGCAGCGGCTCTCCAGGAGCAAGGCTGGGTAGCTCCCATGTCCACCAGAGGGCAGTGATGCCCTGCCCCAAAAGAAAGCCTCATTATCTCCTGTGGCTTAGAAAAGTCATGGTTACATTTTCAAGCATTTTGCAAGTCAGTTATTATATGATAGATGCAGTATATGCAGATAAAACTAAATAAAAATAAAATAGCTCCCCAAATTGCTATTTAACTCCCCAAATTGCTATATTCCCTTTTAACAGGTGGCTTCACCTTTCAGCATCCAGACAAATGTCATTTATTCTTGTGTTTCTCTATTTTCTTTGGGCTGAGAAACCTGTTCTCAAGAATTATCAGCTATTCCGCATTAACTTTAGGACAAGCGCTCTTTGGTCAGAGTGCTCACGGTCTTACAATACAGAAAGAGAAAGTGACCCAGGTGAAGGAAACTGCTGGCCCAAAGAACTAGCTGAGGACTTCCTTCTCAGTATCTGCCAGGACTGGCTTCTCCTTAGCCCCAGTTCAGTGAGAGACCAGTATGACTCTTCTCCTCAGCATATGTAAGGCCATTTGAGACCCATGTCCAGTCTAGAGGGAATGCTGGGAGGCAGGGACCCCCTGGAGACCAGTGAGCATGTCCAATGGCTTAAAGACCTCCAAATAGAATTAGAACCCTTACCTTGAGTCCAGGGTCCCATCGGGCGAAAGAACAAGCTCAGGGTGATGGCATGAACCCCAACAAGGAGATTCCCCGTTTCTTCAGCCATCTCAAGAGAGAAGCTTGATATTTCACGAATCATATTCGTGATTCTTCAGCCATCATGAGAGCAGCTTGGTGTTTTTTCATGGAGGACAGCAATACTTCCCAGGGTCTTACACACCAACCCAGAGACAAATATTTCCTTGTTTTGATAAAAATTCCTGCATCTCTCTATCTCAGGAAGTCTTGAAAGATGGGGTTCTACAGGAGAAGATATACTGTCTGGTTCCTGGACTAGCTACACAAAGGCACGAGTACACCAAGCAAAATAAGCTACTCATAATCGCAGAACTATTAATATCAGTCCTGTGCCTGCCATGAGAGGCATGGAGATATTTTGAAATGTTTCTAAAGAAATAAGTGAGGCCACATCAACCCAAGAGATATTGTGCTTAATACTTTGCTTTTCCCTAATTAGTTTACAGGATCCCTGGGGGGGAGTGGGGCCTATGCATTGGGCAGCTAACCGCAAGGTCTGAAGTACGAAACCACCAGCCTCTCAGAGGGAGAAAGATGAGGCTTTCTACACCCTGAAAGAGTTCCAGACTCACAAGCCCCCAGGAGCAGTTCTGCTCTCTTCTGTAAGGTCGCAAGAAATTGGAACTCACTTGATAGCAGTGAATGAGAATTACATTGAAACATGAAATGGGCGTGGGGTGTGTGTGTGTGTGTGTGTGTGTGTGTGTGTGCTTTTGATTTCCATTTGGGGAATTACTGCACACTACAGCTGAGAAAATGCACCTTGTGTCCTGTAAAGCCAAATTATAAATCATTCCACCTAAACAAACCTGAATTCAAGGCAGAGCAGTAAGTTGCATGCGAGTGAATTTTTAACAGCTTGCCCTCCAAAGGGATAAGCCCTAATTTGTAGGGTTGTCTGTTTCCCGTGGTGTCAATACTCCCACCAGGACTGGTTTCAAATCAGCGATCTGAGAACACGGAACCTGGAAGGCGGGAGGATTGAGCACAAGGGAATGGGAACCTGCTTCTGCATATTCTGCTGAAGCGCCTTTTGTCATCTCTGCACCTGGCACGGTCATTTGATGAGGCAGATATGACCTTGCACTTACAGGCCATGAGACTCCAGGACATAGAGTGTTGCTACTGTAGCGTTCGGGTGCCCTTGCTTGGGTTCTGATTCCCAGTGACCCCACACGGAGCAGAACTCCCTGCTGCTGGGCCCTGGGCCAGAGGGATGCAGAGCCCTTGCTGCAGCCCCCATGTGGCCCCATCTCTCTCAGGGACTTCCTCTTCTTTTTTCCTGGCTGACTCTACCACACGCCGTCCCTTTCGCTGGGGAATTAATCATTGATCCAAAAACAGGCAACTGAGCTGGACGAAGTAAGTTGTTTAACTGACTTGGTGGTGGCCTTTTCCTTGTCTGTGAAAGAGATGACTCACGGGATTCCAATAAGGGCCATGAGGCTCGAACACGATAAAATAACACACACACACACACACACACACACACACACAAACCCACTGCCACTGAGCTGGCTCCGACCCATCGTGACCCCGCGGGACAGAGTAGCGCAGCCGCTGCGGGTGAGGGAGGCTGCAAATCTTTCCAGGGGCAGGCAGCCTCCTGGTTCTCCCAAGCGTTGCTTGCCAAGCAGCGATTCTCCATTTCAGGTGCGGTTATGGTCCCCCAAAAGAAGGGCGAGGTTTCTCTTTTTACCCATTTTAAATTTGGTCCAGGTTTTTAAATCTTTTCTACTTCCTTTTCTACTGAGGGTTGCCGCTGCTTTATTTTATTATTGTTGTTAGGTTTTTTTGGTATGTTTTTGCTTTCATCTCTTATTATTGTTTTTGCATGTTTTTCTGTATACAAAATCTATTATTTTATTATTTATTATTTAATTATTAGAGACAATAACTGAACTAATAGTTTCTTGGTGGTATGGCAGAGGAAGTTGGGGGGAATAGAGAGTTAATAGCAACAAGAACAAGAAAGAAGAAAATGTTCTAAAATTGTCTGTGGTAATGATCACAACACTCATAACTGTTGAATTGCATGTCGTATGGATTATGTGCCAATAAAATCTTTGTTTAAAATAAAAAATTAAAAAAAAGAAGCACGAGAACGCTTTCACCTGCTGAGTCTCAGGGCAGGGCTTCTGTTCCCATTTCACAGGACAGGAGACAGGCGCTGGGCTGTCCCAGTCTCTGAGATGCTTGTGTGGTGATGCAGCATTTGAGCACTGGAGCCAGGTTTAGATCATCATGGGGGTCCAGGTGGCATACTGAGGCATGCCAATTAATAAAAAATAAGTCCGGGGAAGAAGCAGCAGGTTGGCGTCCATCTCCTGGGGCGTGCTCGGCTCTGCTCTCTGGGTGGAACCTCTGAGGCAGAAATGCAGGCAGGCGAGGTTCCCGGCAGTTATTAATCATGGGTAAGATGCCCGCGGGATCACGTGCTGTCTCTAACCAGTTTCCATCAGGAGTGGTGTGGGAAACGAGGTCGGAAAAATGCACAGCCAGAAGAGGGAGGCCAAATGTGTTTCTTCTAAATCCATTGGGGCAGTGGATGCACCCTGGAGAGATGCTGGAAGGCACGCGGGGGCACTTCCCCATGGGGTGGAAGAACGGCCGTGAGGACTCAGGGTTTGATTGCCGAAGAAGTGCGATGTACGCTGCCAGGCAATCCTTTAGCTAATGCTACTGAGGAGTTTCTGTGGAAACAGTGATACTTTCCTTTTGTTTCCAAAATTTCACATTTTTCTTTTGGTCTTAATGATCAGAATTCACATCTTCAAAGAAGGTCTTGCCTATATGTGGGTAACACAACCTTTCTTTCTTGCGAGGTTGAATAATAAACATATATGCTTGGAATGTTTGAAAAATTGTGAACAACACAAAGAGGAAGACCACATATCAACATATGTTTCATAGGCATTTATATAGCTTTGAAAACAAAAAAAACCTAAAACAATAATAGCTGTATTAACATATCTATATGATAGAAACACTTAGCAGCATACTTAAAGACAAGCTATGCATACTACAGGGTTTCTGAGGTTGTAAATCTTTACGGGAGCAGATAACCTCATGGGCCTTTCAAGGACTGGCTGGTGGGTTTGAACTGCCCATCTTGCAGTTAGACTGTCCAACAGCATCACAAAGTTCCTAGATACCAGGACTTCAAAAGAAAGATAAGGTTCATGATCTCAAGGTGTTTACCATCTAAAAGGAAACCAGAAACGAATGTATTACATCGAGTCCCATCAAGCTAGGTGTAAATTTGTCCTTCCAATTTTTTTCCTACACGATTATTCGTCAAACCCACAACGTAAGTATGAAGGAGAAGAGAGGAGGATGGCTTAAGGAAATGCTTCTGAGATGAGTTGCAGATCACTTGACTGTTGCTTGGAGCTACATGTGGTCGGGTGGATGAGAGCATGCCCCGTGGACATATTTGGAGTATTCAGAATGGGATGTCTATGTGCCCACAGACCCCCTGGGGCTCTTGATAGAGTGCAGATTCTGATTCCCAAGGTCTGGTGCGAGACCCCAGAAGCACTCACTCAGGGTGTGGGAGTCCATTCTGACTCACAGCATCCCTGCAGGGCTGAGTAGGACTGGTTCTTGAGTAACAGGACAAGAGTAAGCCTTCTCTCTCTTGCCGGCCAAGTCGCTGGTGATTTTAATCAACTGCTCTTGAGATTAGCAACTCCAGGCTTAACCCATCATTAAGGACCTTGTCAGGGCTTGCAAACCTGTAAGGGCCCAGGATGGATTCACAAAGTTGTAGGCTGTGGAGGGAGATGATTGGTGTGATTGGAAGAGATGAAGCTGCCTTGGGTCAGAGATAAAGTTTGAGAAGTAGGGGGGAATTAGCTAAAGAATACTCATCTATTTGTGGAGAGCCATTGGGCTACAAAAAAGAAGAGAAATAAGAGAGGAAGGGGTGGGCTCTAATCCATAAAGGCAGAGCGTGGAGGATACATCTTTTACTCACTACCATTATTATGTCATCATCACTTTGCAGTTGGGCCAAAGAAAGGGAGAATGACTTGAACTGCACAAAGGGAGACCAGTCACAAATTGTTGTACAGTTAATTCCAACCCATTGTGACTGCTCCTGTTTCAGAGCAGTACTGTGCTCTCCTCCCCACCCCCTCACCTTGGGTTTTTGGAAGTAGACTGCCAGGTCTTTCTTCCGCTGTGCTTCTGAACAGACCCAAACTTTCATTGCTACCCTTAGGAGTCAGTGTGTTAACCACATGCACCACCCAAAGACTCCAGCAAAGGGGTGACCCTCTGCAAGGATATACTCATGGCATAGTTTATGGGGGTAAAATGGCATACTGAACACAGGCAGCAAACCAATCATTTTCAGAAAGACAAGTGAGTAGGGAGGCAATCATGAGGTTACATGGTTTGGCTGAACCTGGGATGGAGGCAACAGAATGAGTCCTGCTGGGAAATTAAAAACACATTTCTGGCCATTCTGGGGTCCTTAGGATGCTGAATGACTTAAACATTTCCAGATGAGTTCTGATCTACAAAAGATAAAAAGCTGTTTGCCTTAAGCCATGGGTCTTGACTTAGACACAGTCCTGTAATTTGAATCATCAGTTGGCACCGTGAGGTTGGTCTCTCTGGAATGCAATCTGGAACCCAAAGAAGAATCACTGACTAGGATCCTTGGCAAGACTCAGCCTCAGGCGATGATACTATTTTCCTAGTGTCTTTCTCTAAGCAACTCCTTGCTTGGCATGTCTCTCCTCAAGCCTAGGGAAATGTAGTCTCTAAAGTCAACTAGTAGCGGGATTCGCTAATGCTTCCTTCCAGAGTTGGCTGTGTAATGAAATAATTTGGGAGACATTTTTCATCTTCTGTGGGCTTTGGTTGACTTAATCTTTGGACCCAAGCACCTATTAGAAGATTGGCTGATCTTACCTTGATAGACTGAGGTCTGCCTTCGACCTTTTACTGTAATCAACAGAAAACACATCACAAGTTGGTCTCTGACTGTCCATCCACCTGTAGCTTTGTCACCTGTTAAAATCATATTAGGTATGCGGACAGAAAAGACTAGCAACTCCAGGTTGGTGGACTTAATTTTGAGTCAGGAAATGTTTTTATGATTAGCATTTGGCTTCGTAAGACGAACCTTAAAAATCAAAGGGAGATGTTTGTTATTAATTTTCCTTTTGACGTCACAAAGCATTGCCCAACCCTGCCCCAAGATCAAAAGTGCTGATACATCTAAGTCCATTGTTGCTGTTGCTGTGACAATCCCTCACCCTCTATTTGTCTGAACACAGTGGCCTTCTGCCATGGGGGAGGGATTCCTCCTGATGATGGAATGGAAGGCACAGGATTCTGTTGTGATCCATAATGCTTCGGTTGACTAATTTCAGAAGGAGATCGTCAGGTCTTTCTTCCTCGTGTGCCTTCGTCTGGAAACTTTGCCGAAACCTGTGCACCCCTGTTTTATTTGAGATATCAGTGGCACAATTTTGTGTATCACAGCAGCCCCAGCCACTGCAGTATGGCAAGCTGACAGATGGGTGGAATTTCATCGCATCCTGCAGATTAAGTTCACTTTGCTGCCCTCAAATTCAAACACAACCTAATTTGGGCCAGAAAGGAAAGGTGAAGTGAACAACGAGGACAGAGGCCTGAGTACAGGGTTGCGGAGAGAACCTGTGTGGGGGTCTGTGGGCATTTAGGATTGAATACATAGAATGTTGAAAAGCAGTGTGGGAGCCAGATGATCACGGCGGCGGTGGGTCAGCTGTGCTAAACACCAGCCTGCTACATGTCAGAGCAAGCTGCATTCTTGCAGACTAAAGGGGTGCGGGTTCCAGGAGCGGTTCTTGACAACGAAACCCATCATGGGATACCTGCTTCACCAGTAGGCCCACAGGGTGTGGTTTTCTCGTCAATAACCCCAGATGGACACTCGGACGAGAACTGGTCAACATCATACGTCTTCCTGGGGTTCCCCTGCTGCCTCTATAGACACCTTTCCCACCAGCACTCGACTGAACCCCAGATGTCAAGAAGACAAAGCCCTGCCCTGGGGGCCTCTGTGTATACGAGAGGGCACCGCAGCGTGATGTCAGATAAACACAACCGTTCATTCTCACCGCATGCTGGTGAGGGGGCTGAAGAACATGCTCTTTTTGTTTTAGAGATAAAGTCACGAAAGGATGGTGTGAGCCAGCCAGTCGGGAGTAGAACAGAGGGCAGAATGTAATGGCCCACACCTCCCCATCCAAGTCAGTCACATAATAAAAGTGGCACCCATGCCAAGAACCCCTGCCGCCCTGTTCCAGTCCCAGCTGGCATGGGCGAGCTGCCAGCCCGGTTTTAGGCCGGGTTTTCTTTGCTGGGTGCAGGGCAGCAGCGGGGCTGTAGGAAGGTTTTGCTCCCATCGAGGTTCTGCTCAGAAAACAGCAGCTCATCCTGCAGACAGGATACACATTTCCCACTAAAAGTCAGTGGCTGAACAGTTCGAGCTGTGTCAGGAATTCCCTTGGGGGAATGAATGCAGACAGCACAAGACTGAGAGGCATTTGGGAAGACGTTATAATCATCAGCATATGCTAAAAACTGGGAGAACTGGAAGCTGAGTCAGGCAAAAGACGACAAAAATATATTCCACTCCAAGGGAAGAGTGATAGAAAATTTGTAAAATCACAAAGAGGGGAATTAACGAGACCCAGAAAAGTCTGACAGGTGTGTTGAGTTCAGGTGTGTTGAGGTTTCCCTGTACCCACCCGTACAAGGGAGCAGGCTGGACACAAGATGGTTCCAGGCACTGCACTGGGATAAACTTTTGTTTCTTAGTTCTACAAAGTCTCCACTCGGGGAGAGTCCAAAGAGTGCATAACTTCCAAAGTCATAATTGTGCTACCTGTGGCTCCTTCCCATCATGCTCCACTGAGATGCTCCAATTTTCTGTAGCTCACTTCGTAGGTAGAAAACCCCTCTCCAGAAACCAGGCCCCTTGACCCATCCTGGCCTGGGACAGAGTCTGCAGAAGATTTCCTGATGGATGAGAAGTTGCCAAAATTTAATGGAAGGGTTTTTTCCAACTAGTAGTTCTCTCTTTTTGGGGGGAAGGCCTTCCATTTAAAAGGCAGGTGAGGGGATCTAATGATTTAAAGAGCGCGTGTGCGTGCATGCATCCTTTTTGGTGGTGTGGGTTTAGGCATTGAGATCCTCATCACAGTCCCAAGGTTCAAACCCACCAGGTCCATCTGAAGGAGCAAGGAGAGGCCACTTGAGTCTGTAAAACCTCGAAGTCTCTGAACCCCTTTGGAGAGTCACTCTGCATTGAGATTAACTTCAATGTGGAGGGTTTGAGGGTGGGGGTTACCTGAGGAGACTTTAAACATTTGTGGGGAAAATAAAATTTAAAGAGGATATAATTTTCTCTTTTTACCCCAATCATTTTATTGGGGGCTTATACAACTCTTATCACAATCCATACCTACATTCATTGTAGGCAAAGCACATTTGTACATTTGTTGCCATCATCATTCTCAAAACATTTTCTTTCTACTTAAGCCCTTGGTATTAGCTCCTCATTTTCCCCCTCCCTCCTACTCCTCTCTCCCTTATGAAGCCTTGATAATTTATAAATTATTGCTACTTTGTCATATCGTACACTGTCCGATGTCTCCCTTCACCTACCTCCCCATTTCCTGTACCCCAGGGAGGAGGTTTTATGTAGATCCTTGCAATCAGTTCCCCCTTTCTACTCCCCCTTCCCTCCACCCTCCTGGTATTGCCACTCTCACCACTGGTCCTGAAGGAATCATCTGTCCTGGATTCCCCATGTTACCGTTCCTATCTGTACAAGTGTACAGAGGATGTAATTTTCCATGAATTTGACGAAGCCCCCTCATATGTGTGTAGGCATTGCACACGCACACACACACCTGTATAAACATGCACAGTTATCTCCCACTTTTCAAAAGTTTGCTTTTTGCCACCTGAGTTTTACAAAAGACCTATATGAGTAGCTGTTTTCATGAGCCTAAAGAGATCCGAAGAGGACTTTGGTTTTCATGGGGCTGGGGGTGGTGAAACTATCTCTTGGTGTTTGCAGCACATTCTTGAAGCAGCAGTGTGGTCGTACAGGGGCAGGAATGGCAGTCGGGAGGACAGCAGCAAGCACCTTCGCTTTGAGCAGTGTCTGTCAGCACTCTCTGTGAACAAAGCGTTCAGTTTTGTTGATTGCTGTTCTGACGCGCCTGCCATCAAGTGGGTTCTGATCAGTAGCAGCTTGGTGCACAGCAGAGGGAAGCACTGCTGGCCAGTCCTGGGCCGTCAGCACACTTGGTCATCGGCTCGAGGCCACTGTTGCAGTCAGAATGTTAATGCAGTTCCATGAAGGTCTTCCCCTTTCACGCGGCCCCTCCGCTTGACCACACACGATGTCCTTCCCCAGGAGCTGGGTCTCCTGACAACCAACATGTCCAAAGTATGTCCACCGGTGAAGTCTTGCCATCCTTGCCTCTCAGGATCACGTAGGCTAGAGTTATTTGATATTACTTTGTTTGGAAGGCTGGGAAGGCTTACATGTATTTTGTAAGCTACACTGATGCACATGATACATATTTATAATTCGCAGTTGTAAAAAGAATATGGTGGAAGCATATGTTCTCTAATAACTTCACAAAATGGAAGGAGAATCAACATCAATAACCAAGGACTCCAATAAGACAGGGGTCAGACATCCTTCCACTACTGTTCAATCTTTTTACTCATATGGAACCAGCCATCCAGCCTCCCATGGTATTTTCTATTCCTCAGCTGAGGGCCATCATTCATTGCAATAATTCATTGCATTGAGTTCCAAACAACTCACAATACTCATGATTGTGGTGTTCATCAGAGAAGTAACAGATTACCACTTAGATTCGAACAGATAGTGACTGGGATGCAGTTGTTCAATCAGGAAGCTGGCCTGCAGATACTCTTCTCTCTAGCCCTCCACCTGTAAGTCTTTGGCCAGTGTGACCTTTGCCCTACTCACACAAGGGTGTCAGAGTTTTTGAGCTCCACCCCTATGTGCTTGGAGGCACTTCTTTCTGCCACTGAGCCTCTTGTCCAAAGGTGCTTACTTTTCCTGCTTCATCAGCCTGTCTTCTGCTCCCACCATTTCTCCACTGCACTTTTCTGTTGTTTCTCTCTCAAGTAGGGCAGCTCTCTTTCTCCTGGGTCTAAGACAGTGGTTCTCAATCTTCCTAAAGCCAAGACCCTTGAATACAGCTCCTCATGTTGTGGGGACCCCCAACCATAAAATTATTTTCCTTGATACTTCATAACTGTAATTTTGCTGCTGTTAGGAATCATACTGTAAATATCTGATATGCAGGATGTATTTTTTTAATCATGGTATTGGGGGCTCATACAACTCTCATCATAATCTGTACATACATTCATTGTGAGTAAAGCACATTTGTACATTTGTTGCCATCTTCTTTCTCAAAACATTTTCTTTCTACTTAAGCCCTTGGTACTAGCTCCTCCTTTTTCCATGCCCTCCCCACACCCCCTCCTTCATGGGCCCTTGATAATTTATAAATTATTATTACTTTGTCATATTGTACACTGTTCAATGTCTCCCCTTACTCACTTCCCTGTTTGTTGTCCGTACCCAAGGGAGGAGGTTATATATCAATCCCTTCAATCGGTTCCACTTTTCTACTCCACCTTCCTTTCACCCTCCGGGTATCGCCCCTGTCACCACTGATCCTAAAGGGATCTCTGTCCTGCATTCCCCATGCAGAATGTATTTTCATTGTTACAAATTGAACATAATTAAAGTATAGTGATTAATCACAAAACAAATGTAATTATATATTGTGAGATAATTGTTTTCCGATGGTCTTAGATGATCCTGTGAAAGGGTTGTTCAACCCTCAACGGGGTTGTGACCCACAGGTTGAGAACGGCTGGTCTACAAGGTTCTCAATTCAGCGATCTTCCCTGTCCAAAGGATGCTCTCCTCTGCTACAGCTTCTTCTCCTTGGCAGTAGAGGTCCCTCTATCTGTCTCTGGAATGATGCATTTTCAGCCATTTCACATAAGATGGTAACATTGAATAATTCCCCACTCTTAGTACCATGTTTGCATTTTCCCATCCACACAGGATCCCTTGTAGTTTATTTGCATGAGAAGTGCTCTGTCCAATCACGTTGGTGAGCCACAAGTACCTTATTTAACAGTCCCACTCAATTGCTGTGTAGGAGTCACACAGAGAGTGTGGCTAGAAGAGTCATATGGAATAATGCCACGTGCCACAGTTTAGTTCCTACAATCTGTCAGTTGGCAAAGTAGACATCTCCTTCAAACACTCATTCTAAGGTCCTGCTTTAAAACTGTACGGGCTGTGAAAACCTTGCTGGCCAGGTGGCAGTCCTGCCAGGACTCTCAGTGCCTGGGCTTGGTGGACTGTGGCCATTAGCAGCTGAACTCAGAGCAATTAAAAATGGCACGTGGGTCCTGATTGTTTGTAGAAGGCACAGAAACATGTTCAATGGACACTGGTGACATGAGAAAATTTTTCTGGAGTTAATATGAGTGCTTAAAAAAATAAAATTGCTGAGTCACTAATGCATTGTCAGAGTTCCGTGTGGCCATTGCAACTAATTATGGAATCTAGTGGAGGAGGAGAGAGCGCTGAAGGAGGGGTCAGGGTTCGGATTGATTCAGAGGTTGGAGAGACAGTTATCTCTGACTCCCACTTCCCAGGAATCAGCCTTGCTTGGATGACAATCTTGGTTCCCTGCCTTCTCTTGAAGTTCGAGGTGGTCAGATCCCTCCACAAGGGCGTTTTTGCAGGACCCAAGTAGCAACACCTGGCATGTATTTTTCAGGGGGTGGGATGGGAGGGGCGGGGGGATGGGAAAGAATTAATTTGATCCAGGGGCTCGGCATAGTGGTTGAGTGCGGGACTGCGGCCCATTGGCTTGACGGTTCAAATCCAGCAGCAGCATTCTGGGAGCAAGGCTGGGTAGCTCCCACGACCACCAGAAGGCAGTGATCTCCCCCCACCCCGCAAAAAAAGAATGGGTTCAATAGACTTTTTTCCTTAGAAAAAAACCTTGAGGAAAAGGCAGCAGTGGCAGTACACTGATTTTATCTTTTTTACTTGATCTTAATTTGTTACTGTGGGGACGTAGCAGAACATTTACCAACTTAACACTTTTACAAATACTATCCTGTGACTTTGGTGACATTTCTTAAAGTTGTGCAACCACGTTCCCCCTCCTTTTCTGAGCTGGCCCTGGCCCAGTGACATAAACCCGCAAGTGCCCTATCTTGAGTTTCTGCTGACAATTTGATCCCACAGAGATAGACATCAGGAGAGCAGGTTGCTTAGGCATAAAGTTTTGACCAAAGATTTATATAAAAAATGTCACCCATACGAAGGGCTAAGATTTGAAGTCCAGTTTGACTCGGGAGTCTAGAGTGTTTCCCACTACTGCCATCCCATATTTGCAAACCGAGTGCATAAAGTCTGATTGTACGATGCTGATGTCAGACAGACAGATCACATTGCATGGTTTACTGCCCTAAGATCAGAAGGTTACAATTCCCATCTGGAAACAAGAAGGGAAGACCTACATTAACTCATTAATCACTCTTTTGAAAAGTTTCAAAGTCCCACAGAGGTGGCAGGAGGGATAGGCTGGCAATTTTCTACTTTGGTTTGCTGTAACACATGAGAGAATCTAAAATTTTGCCTTGCCAAGTGGTTTCCAAGCAAGTGTGTGTAACAAGTCATCTTCTCCAGGGGTCTCTTTTGGCCCTGAGTGGTCTGGAGTTTCCCGGCCCTCTTGATTTCTCTAGTCATTTCATGGTACTCGCAAGGAGCCCTAGTGGCTTAGTGGGTTAGGCCTTTCCAGCCCTTCTGCAGGAGAAAGAAGAGGCTTTCTGCTCTCCTAAAGATTTACAGGCTGGGCTGAGCCCCGGTGGCATAGGGGTTGTACGCGGGACTGCGGCCCACTGGGATGGAGGTTCAATTCCAGCAGCGGCTCCACAGGAGCAAAGGCCGGGCCTCCTACTCCCACCATCAGAGGGCAGTGATGCCCCCCCCACCCAAAAAAAAAAAGATTTACAGGCTCAGCAACTAAGGGGACATTGTCCTCAAGGGCTGCAATGAGTCAGAATTGACTCGAAGGCAGCCACTGCTATGGGCAGGGTAATTGGTGAGGTTCGGTCCATGAGCTGGGCTTAATTAATTCCCAACTGGTGCTTCCCATGAATTGGGCTAAATTCCCATAAGAGTGAGCTATTGTCATTCCTTCTTCTAGCCGTGTTTTGTCATGTGACACATAACAAGTCTGGACTTTATACCAAGCCAGGGGCTGTGGTCTCCTCTGGAGGGCCTTCTCTACTGTGCGGATGAGGCAGAGGAGGGAGACCTGACCTCAGAGCTCCACCCTTTGTCTCCTGGGGGCGTCTTTGAGTCTGTGACTTGAGGGTGCGACTTGAGACATCGTCTTTGGTGGGGTATAAAATGCTTGTTCTAGTGCACATCATCTCTAAAAAGGCAGATCTCTATTTCCAGACGGAGCTTTGGCAGAAGCAAGAAGACCTGCTGTGGCATTTGGTCTTTTTTGGCTTCTGGGTGTGGACCCTGCACTTGACTCGCCTCTCCCTGACCAGCGCATGTTAGGCTGAACTGCACTCACCACCATGTGAGACATTTTCTCAGCATTGCATGGTTACTGTAAGAAGCTGCGGTGAATTGCAGCGCCTGTGCCAGGTGGTTAGGGACTAGAGTTGGTGGGGGTGGGGTGGGGTGTGTAAAGGGTACAGAGTAGCATGGTGGATGTTTGGGATATCTTCAACTTCCAACTCCTGGGCCTGGAATCGACAGGCCTTGGCAATACTACTACTACTTGGCTAGCTGCATAACTCCAAGAAATCCCCCAGTTTCTGGCCCCCAGGCTCTTCAGAAAGGTACACAAAGGTACACAAAGGTACACTGTTAGCAGGTAACAGTGATTACATACAAAGAGATAAGGATTTATAGAGAAATTTGTGTTTAAAATGACTAATATCAGAAAACAAACCATAATAGCACAATCTATTGTGTCCTGTGCCTAACATAAAAGGTACTTAGTAATTATTTATTAATTAAATGACCATCTTAGGTAACTGGTGCTGCACTAAGAGAAATAACACAAAGGAGATGGCTTTAAACTAAAGAAATGGTTTTTTACAGTTTAGGATGCTGGAAGCCCACACTCCCAGTGCTGGTTCTAGGAAGGCTTTCTCTCAGCTCTTTATCTTTCTGTAAAATATGTGGGCCTGGTGTCCCCTGGAGTCCTCTGTGGTTTTTGGCATCAACTTTCAGGCTTTGGGGATAGTAGTTTCCCTCCTTTCTCTGTTCAAGTCTCTTTTTTCTTAAAGGTTAACGGTGTTTATAGGCCACAATCTAGGGAAACTCCCCCTTACATCAGATCAGGGATGCGAGGCAAGTAAGGGTGAGTTTATGGTTACCAGCTGGGCCGCTAGACACAAGATCAGCAGTTTGAAGTCACCACAGCTCAGAAGCAGGATGATGAAGCTCTCCACTCTCATAAAGAGTTACAGTCTTGGAAACTCACAGGGGCAGTTCTACCCTGTCCTGCAGGGTGTCTGTGAGTCAGAATTGACCCTACAGCAGTGAGTTTTTGAGGTTTTTATCCTACTCAATCCTTCCATTGGTTTACATCCCATCATGAGGGATTGTAATATAGCTGCCAAATTGTATCATTATTTAACTGCCAAACCACGGAGTCTCTGCTCCTCCCCACTTTCGGTCCATTAGGCGTCTTATTTGCATTGCATCTGTAAGAAAAGCAGCTCAGGATTTTTCCTCGTGAGCTTCCTCGTGGTCCAGGATGCCAGTGGAGGTCTTGTCAGCACAATGAAACTAAACTGGTGGCCGGGGAGCTTATTCCTCCACTTTTCTAGATCTTTAAGCTGCATGGCAATTCCAGGGTTGATCCAGGCCATACTGGTCAAATCTGCCCGTGAAGTTCACAACGATTTCCCCAGCTCTGTGATCAAAGCTGAACGAAGGCTGCGGAGCTCAGGCTGATATGAGTATGGGGTGTGCTTCTCATTGCAGCCTTTTTGATGCTTTAGAGAGCGAAGGCCTCTAGATGCACCGTGTTGTGGCACAGAAAGAGGAAAGGTCGCCCATATTGACATATAACAAGGTGACATATTGGGGGGGAGGGGGAGACACGGATGGAAGAATTAAATCTGAGACAGTGACATTGTCAAGAATGCCCTGAGATAGACTGCAGGGTCAAATATCAAAAGTGAACAACCTGGTCTTCAAGACTAGAAGTTCAGGTTAAATAAAACTTGCGCTCATCCAATCCCAAAGCCTACTTGAACCAATTTGTGATTTAAACCAATAATCTGCATTTGGGGGACTAAGGTCGCGCCTACTTTTCAGTAAGTGAAGAATTTTAACTTTTGCTCCTAAACTAAATCCACTATCAAGGCTGTTAATCTTCGTGGAATTCAACAATCTCATCATCTTTCACCTTTTCTCCAAAGGAGCCTCTGGTGGGTTTGAGGCTCTGAACCGAACCTTGCAGTCTCCAGCACCTCATCCACCAGCGCTCCATTTTAACTTCTGCACAAAGGTCTTGTAATGTTTTAACCCAGTTCTTTCAAGCTCGAAGTGGTAATGCAAACCATCCAGGGGTCTTGTTGAATGCATTTTGGTCCGCAGGCTTGGGATGGGCAGAGATTCTGCCTTACCAACTCGTTCCAGGAGAAGCTGCCGGCCTGCGGACTAGACTTGAAAGAGCAAAGCTTATACCCTCACCACCGTCTAGGCGACGTAATTCTGGCCCTCAACTTGAACAGCTGGGCCCTGCGTGCCAGCTCGTTTTGAAGGGAAAGTGCACTTTCCTAGAACTTATCCAAAGCTTGCTAATTTCCTAGGTTTGCAACCGGGGCACGTCGGGATCGCAGTTTCCGCCTACCCCCCTCGCTGGACCCTAGGGCGATGGTGGAGGCCACGGTCCTCCGCGCGGGGGGCAGGTCGACTCGGGGTACCGGAGTCAGCCGGGCGCAGGGATGTTGGGGATCCCGCTGGTGCCGGGCGGCGCCTCGGCCGTCGGCTCGTTCGCCCTTTCCAGGAACCCGGGGAGGCGGGGAGGGGGGGGGGCCCTCCGCGCGCGGCCGCCGATTGGTCCGGGCGGCGCCGAGCGTGACGTAGGCCCGCCGTCGGCCCCGCCCCTGCGGGTGGCCTGGCGGTTTGGTCTGGAGCAGCTGAAACCGGTTTTGAGCAGAGCCGCTTCCTGTCGCTCGGCGCCGCCGCGGGCCGGGTGGGGGATCGCGGCGAGGCGGGACGGCGGGTGCCGGCACCGGGGCCCGCGGCCCTCAGCTCTCCGGAGGGGCGGCGGCGGCGGCGGCGGCGGCGCGGACTCGTGGGCCCGGCAGGTGAGGCGGCGCGGCGGGCGGGCGGGCGCTCACGTGGCGGCCGAGCTGTCAGGCTGCGCGGCGCGGGCTGCGCGGGCGGCGGGTCCTCGGCGCGGCGCCCCCCCCCCCCCCCGCGGGCCCACCGACGGCGGCCTAGACGCGCTCCCGGCCGCGGGCGCGGCGGGCGAGCTGCAGCCGGCTCCGGGGTGGCCGCCGGCGGGCTCGGCTCGGCGGGTTGCCCGGCGCCGGGCTGCCTTCTGCCCGCAGGGCCCCGGGGCACGGACCCGCGCACACGGGGCGCCGGGACAGCTCCGCCACGGCGCGGGGAGCCGGTGGCCAGACAAAGAAACCAGGCTGGCGGCCCGCGACCCCCTGTCCCGCGGCCGCGGCGCTCCCAGCACCCTGCGGGCGCGGTCCCCTCCGGGCCGGCGCGTTTTGACAGCTGCCGATGGTCTGCTTCGGCCTAACGCGCGTGTGGGGCGCGTGCGTGTGTCACTCAGTTATCCCCCAAATTGCCAAGGGGGTCTGCCCCGTGGCAGAGGCTCCGGGCCCCTCGCTACCATTCTCGGGCAGCTGCCATCCCCCACGTCCCGTTGGCCCCCACGCTCTTCGCTCCGCTTTGCGCACCTTTGGGTGAGCCCCGTCCCATTACCCAGTTACCAAGCGGACCAGCCACAGACGTGGGTCGTGGAGCGCTTTGACCTTGAGGCAATGCTCAAGTCCGTGGGACGGACCTCCGGCGGGGACCCCCTGGCAGGCACCAGCAGCGAGGGGCTGGGGACCCGGCCATGGTTTGTTTTGTTTCAACTCCTTTGCTCCCTAGTTTCTTTGTATGCGCTCACGCTATCCTTTCATGTTTCTCCATCTTGCTACATTTGACAATAGCGGCGGTGCTAGGAAATAAATAGAAGCTAGCAGCTTTATGTTCAGCCTTGTGCATATAAACCGCCACCAGAGTGAAGCCAACTGAGGTCACGCTGTGGGGGCTGTCTCATTAGATCTTGCCTTAGCTAATGGGAGAACCAGTACTCTAGATACTATTTAAATAAGCTAGTAAAAAAAAAAGTTGGGCTCAGAGTAATAATGACCCCCCCCAGAGAAATCTCACTGTGGTAGGACACAGTGCAATTTCCTACGTACAAAATGTAGGTTGATGAATCAGGCCTTTCTGTATAACGTCAAAGGAAGAGAACCCATTTCCAATGACCAGAAAATAAAAATAAAAGGAAAGAGAGAGAGAGAGAGAGAATGAAAAAATGGAAAACATTTGGGGACAGTTGCACTGCATTGTGTAGAAAGTTGATCAGGGAATTAGGGTGACCCTAATTAGGGTGATTCCTAATTCCTAGTAGAATCTGTAGAAATGGTATCTTTGCACGCAATGTTATTGCATGCCTGTCTGCATACATTCGATTTAGACATTTGCAAAGTATTCTGGGGTCAGAATTGTTCTTTGTTGTCAGTTGCTGGGTAGTGGATTCTGACTCCTGGTGACCTCACATGTCCAGGGCAGAACCACACCATGGGATTTTCAAGGCTGTGACATTTTGAAAGCAGATGACCCGTGCTTGTCTTTCAAGGTGCCTCTGCGTGGGTACCAGGGGCCTGTGGTCAGGAGCATCAAGTCATGATGAACAGAGAGGGAATTCTTGGTTGGAAAAGTTGGCTTTACGTGTCTTTCTGTGTGATGGCTCCTGGTGAGAACGTATGCTGCTGCCGTCTAAACCAGTCAGGGGAGCTGGAAACAGCTGTTTTTGTTTGAAAAAGATGGCAGGAAATAGCGAGCCATTTCTTTTTAACCAAAAGAATACACTTCAGCTGAAAAATATTTTACTTCGTTAGCTCTTCGCTAAATGTTCTCACCACCTGGGTTTGCCCAACTTTCCCTTTTGTCCCCCAAGTTGGTGAACCAGTAAAACCAAGTGTTGTTGGCAAATCTCTTTGATGAAAAAGAAGAAAAAAAATTTCCTTTTGTGTGTGCGCCACGTAGTATAAACTCTGAAGTAATTTTGCAGAGTAATGACTTAGCCAAATTCATATTTTGCTAGTTGCTTAC